>JAAOAT010000070.1:0-262360 GCA_013186855.1 Fusarium ramigenum | reverse complement strand
GCTCCGGAAGGACCTTCTTCCAGTCAGTCAGGCAAGCAGGCAGGCCAATTAGCCGGCCGGCTGATCGGTACTTTAACCTCTATCTCTTACCCTGATCTGTAAATAGCTTTGCTTTTGAGGAAAGACCCTGTAGGTCAGTGACGGGCTAATGGCCGGTCTAATTGACTAAATCTAACTAATGGCCGAAAAGCAGATTCCTTAGCAAACCTTAAAGGCAAGGCCGGAAGATTCCCTTCTTACTACGTTTAAAAGTGACTCTTCAATTGCGGCTTTGTCTAATAAGTATTGTAAGCCCTTTCTATATTGTTTGTCGGCTAGTCTCCGTCGGGAATAATGCTGTATGTCTGGCGGCGGGCTATTTCGTAGTGGCTTAAGGAGTTGCCAGGATGTTGATAGAAGAACTGATGAGCATACAGGTTAAGGGAGGAAAGAAAACAGAGGACTTTAATCCTAAATAATAAAAGGATTTAGGTAATATAGTCTAAGCTTAAGATAGGTTTTAATAAGTTTATTTTAGTACCTTATATTGAGGTTTACTGTTTTCTTACCCCCTGAGGATAAGGTAGAAACAGAACACTAACACCCGGATTTATAATTGACCCGACATACCCTTCTAAATACCTTTATATACACCACAAGCTGTGATTCGGTATCAAGCACCCTAGCTATTCGGGAAAAGCATAAAGGTTATATTATAGCCCATAAAAGGCAAATCGCCGTTTAGGAGAGAATGGAGGCATCCTGTTTACACTATTCTTGGAGTAGGGAATGGGACTGACGTAACATTCTGTAAGCTTGGGACTTGGTCTTGAACGCCGAGGGGATCGCAGTGGCTGCTTGCTATCTCCTAAAGACAAGCAGTTACCACAATAGTGATGTAAAGATATTTCACATCGGTCTCGGAGATCGATCAAACGTTCGGTGGACAGAAATGCTATACGGCGGGAAGGATAAATACGGCTGGACATTTCCCTTCAATCTTCCAAATACGGGGCAGCCTGTTCCAATGACCTGGAGGAATGACAATAGCGTGGCTGTAGATGGCATGAAAACTTCTCATTTAAGCGATAAGAACTTCAAGCTGTTGGGTCCAAATGGCCAGCTCATGGCAGTCTTCACAAGCCACACCATGAGCCTCCGCCTCAGCGCCGTTGGAACTTTGCAGATCAACATGGATCTCGACCCTATGTTTAAGTATGCAGTCATCATAACTTTGCTGTCTATCTAGGAGTTCCAGAAGCGCGAAGAAGACAGTCGGTCAAGTAGTACGAGCGCTGCGGGTGCCGCCGCCAGTAGTTCTTGTTGATCTAGTTCTTATGAAATAGATCAGAAGTTTGGATAGATTACTGTTTCTAATTATACACCTTGTCACATAAGAATTAAGCTACATTTAGTTCAATAAATTGCAGGGCCAATGGTCGGCATGGGTATGTAGGTTGGCGCATGTTAGCATCTTTTGAAGTTTGTATAAACCTTAATGATATCCAGGTGTGACTGATCCAGGCCATAGTTTAAGAATTGAAACGCACTTCAATATAGTTTAGGTCGCCCAACTCTATTCTTATAACTGTGGCCTATCCCTGATTCTCTTGAGTTTGGGGTGCGGCAAAGATAGAAAAAGGTTTTTATCTTAAACTTTATGAAAACACGGATCCTATAAATAACCACCACAATGTGTCTTATTCCCTTCACTTTTGCTATTTCTCACACTCTTAACATATAGTAATGCTTGTCATATTCACCCATCATCATGAACTCAACATCGACCTTGTGTAGTCTCCCTACTGAGATACTTCTCATGGTTATGGAGTGTTTGGAGTGCCCTATCAGTATAAGGGCGCTCGCATACTCCTACCCCAGAGCCTTACATCTATTCCAGAAGCATCGCCAAAATCTCTTGGGCCCAGCCCTGAGTGTTCTCAACGAGATGTATCCAAACGACGAGCTATTGGAAGACGCCGTTCTCGCTTCCAGGCTCCGGCTTACTATGCGCAACGTGGTCTTATTAAGTCCTCCAGAAGCGATGCAAAAGGTCTTTCGGGCAGAAATGCATGGTATTTCAGTACCTAGGGACTGGTACAGCCTCACTCTACTCTGCGAACTCAGCAGCCTGAACAAGGAAAGGGACCAGTTTATCTCAAGTTACACGGCGCATGCTTGGGAGAAGATGCAAACAGACTGCAGGAGGGAACTCGCACGCCACATCGGTTGTCGCATTAATCGTCCGCATATTATGCCGTACAAATGTGTAAACCTTTCTCACGATGAGCTGGAGCGGCTACAAGAGGCATTTTTGGACTTCGAAATCACGCGCCACTGTCTCGCTTACGACAAGCTTCTATTGTACGATACGGACTTGGAGGACGGGATGCTTTTGCCCATCTATGACGAAATGTCTCATCTGGAGGGGCACCTCGAGCGTGACAGCATCAAGCGCTCACGCCAATCCATCTTTTGTTTCATCTTTCAATCCTATGGCAAACTCATTCGCCAGGTTGAGGAACAACTTGAGCTGGAAATCTTACGGCAAACAATACGGCAAACAACAGAACCTCGACTTTCTGATCTTGTCTCCGTAGAAAAGCTTCGTAACAGGACTCAGTCTGAGGAGCTGCGGTACATTGCTTTGCTGTGCCTGCAGGGCTATGTCTGTTTGAGAATTGCGGAGGAGTACACCGACGGTGTACTGCGAGCATTTATTCTCAACAGCTTCATGTGGTTTTGCAGAGATGGCAAGAATCATATTCCAGACCCTGATGGAAGACTGGCATGTGGCCTTGAACGGTTCACGCCGGAGTATTATCCCGACGATGATACAGCTCATGAGGCATGGAGCCGAGGACGGTATTTCTGGGACAGACCCCGCATGTGGCGTCTTCAGGTAGACACTATGTTCTATATTGACTGCTGTCCACCATAATGCACCTCATTTGTACAATAATGTACTATAAATACTTGCATGTACATAAGACAACTGGGCTAGCTGGGGTACTTCGCCAAGGTCGTCAACAGGACAAGGGACAATCGCACTAGCGTCTTGTTCGGCCGCTGAGGAGGTTTCTTTAAACCGCGCCATCGTTCTTATTTTTAAGGGTTTCATAAAAAGTTCTGTGGAGCGAATGAGGACGTGGGCTCTCATTCTTTACGCTTGGGCATCATGCTATAATGTCGTCCCGTCTCAATGGTACCGTGGCATTGATAGTAGGGAAATACGGTGGTAGAGCCTAGAGGTCAGCGACTCCTATTGGGAGCTTTATCATTATCCACATCGTTTTTCTGTGAGATGGTCTAGAAGAGGTTATCTTGTTTGTACTTGCGTCTGTTTTCTGGGATACCGAGCTTCTCTTGGCCTATCGAACCGTTGCACTGGGCATCGGAGTTAGGAAGGTTTTGTGTTATCTTACCCTCCCGACTCTGTAATGACCTTTGATCGGCCCTGGAGGAGTAAGAGAACACCAAGCCCCTGGGTTAGATATAAACCTTAATCAGTCTAAAGCCTTGTATAGAAATTCACCTTCTTATTTTATCACCTAAGATCAAGGTCCCAACTTTTCAACCTTGCTCAGCCAGGCCAGCTCCTTAAGGCTGGGGAGACTGGGGTTTGTCGTTTAGATAAGGCAACACCGCTAAGATAAGAACCAAACGATGCGAAAATCCTCTGAAGTCCGCTGTAATTTGAGGGCACAGTCCAAGCATCGCCCTGTTTCAAAAGCAGAGTCGCATTGACGGAACATTAGTGCTTATGATCTCGAAATGTAGCCAATAAAACTGGCAGAACATACTGAGAAACCTTGTCCGACAATCGTCGGGTTAGAACGTAGGATTCTGTCACGTCCCTGATGCCGATACCAATTTCCAGCTTCCCACTTAATCCATGGGCACTCTCCAGAGCCAAGAAAACAGCTGACGTTGAATCAGGGTGCCAGAAATATCTAATCTAGGGTCTACTACATCTACACTAAATTATTCTTCCTTGACCTACCCTTTTTTGTCACTTAGAAAAGACGTTTAAACTTTTCTCGGCTCCCGAGATCGTTGAACGTGCATAAATAAATGTGACGGTCCCAGGGCTAACGGTTTCCCTCGTTTCCCGGCGGCACTCTCTTTCACACTCGTTTTGACACTCGTTTTTATCTTTATCTTGACTTGCTCAGTATGAAGTTCTTGTCACTCTTTAGTTTCTCTCTGGCAGTCACTGCTTGCCGCAGTACACCATCACCCCAAAAGTCAGCCAAGATCGATGTTCATGCTCATTTTGTTCCGGATTTCTATGCAAAGGCCTTGAAAGAGGCTGGGCATGTACCTGGCCCAGATGGCATGCCCTTTACTCCCGTGAGTACTGCACTGACAACCAGTTCCCGAGATAGGCATATTAACACCAGTAGGAATGGGATGCCGAGTCTCATCTGCAATTTATGAAGGAGAACAACATTGAGAAGTCTATTTTGTCCATCTCGAGTCCTGGAGTCTACCTCAATGTTCCCTCGAAGGATGCCACCAAGAAAGCTATCAAGTTGGCCCGCCGTGTCAACCAGTATGGATCTCAGGTTAAGGCCAGATACCCCAAACAGTTCGGCTTTTTTGCATCGCTTCCGCTGCCTGACATCAATGCTTCCTTGAAAGAAATTGACTACCTCTTCAAGCAGCTAAATCCTAAGCCTGATGGCGTCGTCATGATGTCCAACTACTACGGGCTGTACCTCGGCGATCGTGATCTTGAGCCCATCTACGACGCACTCAATGAGCTCAATGTCACTATCTTTGAGCACCCTACTACCCCATGCACTCAGTTCAACAAGATGCGGTTCGACATTGACAAGACTGCTCCCACAATCTCGCAACAACAATGGCAGGCCCTCAACCGGCCAGTCGCCGTGCGACAGTTCGCTGCTCCTACCTTGGACTTCCCTTTCGAGACTGCTCGCACCTTTGCCGATTTATTCTACACATCGATGCCGACCAAATTCCCCAACCTCAGGTGGATCATGTCCCATGCTGGTGGTGGTCTGATCCCAACCCTGGACCGCATCGTCACCTACAGCGCTCTTTACCCTGGTCTCAACTTGACAGAGGCTTCTATGAAGCAAACCCTCGCAAAGAACTTCTATTTTGACCTTGCCGGTCCCTGGCCGGTCAACTTTGCCATTCCTGCACTGCTTCGATGGGTTGATTACACCAGAATCGTCTGGGGATCTGACACTGTCTTCACGCCCATGTCAGAAGCAGCGAAGTATGCTGCTGCTTTCGATAAGGATGTTGAAGAGGTTTTCCCGGATCCTCGAAAGGCGAACGCTATTCGAGCGACTAATGCTCGAGGTCTGTTCGGCTAAATGCGAGTCCCCGCTCCACGAAGATTTTGCCAGCTGGTGCATCGGTACAACGGCAATGCCGTTCCAATATATAGTATTTATGTATCATTCTCAAATTCTTATAATACTTTCTTCACTCAGGAGTCTTCTCTAGGAGAGGCAAGAAGACCCAGGACCTTGACCAAAAGCGATAGCAATGTTTAGTTAATTTAGCCTAAGCTCCGAGAATGCTTTACTGAGTTTATTTTAGCATCCTCTCCTAAAAATATTGTCTTTTCATTACCTGAGGCTTCTCCATTCTTAAGGGATGGTCTTATACACAGAATAGGCGTCGTCGATGCAGGATGTATGACTGGTGGTGATTCATAGCCATGTAATTCATCCGGGAGATCATCCTTTCCCCCCAACTGATCATTCTTATTGGTGGACACTACCCCAGATTCCCTGAAGCTTCGGCATTGATACCCAGAAAAGATGAGCTTGCGACCCATGTCATCGGGTCAAGACAGTCCGAAGTAACGTTTTAAGCTTCCCCGCCGGTTTCTGCAGAATTCATCCACGGCATCTGGGCTTAATGCTGGTGGAATCTGCTGATCCGGGTAAATTGAACTTGCATATTTATATAGCCAGTGAATCCTTTGGAAGGACTTTTGATCATGTCAGACCAGATCGACTCTGGAAGTACCAGGATGAAGTCAGTTTAAATTGCAACTTTCTATCTTGGGGCGTTAGAGCTAATACTGAGCTTTAGGCTCGACCCCAAGCAACTCACAGCCTTTCTGGCCGCCAACTCAACCGGCGTTGGTGTTTTGGTATGCCCGGGTGGTGGCTATAGTGTGATGTCTATAAGCTACGAAGGATTTGGCCCGGCAGAGTACCTCAGCACGCTTGGCATCGACGCATGGGTTCTTAACTACACAACGGCCAGCATCAAAACACCGCCACTGTATCCGACACCTATGGACGAAGCCCTGGCTTCTATCGATCTCATTCGAAAGCAAAGCCCTGGGACCAAGAAATTGGGCGTCATGGGCTTCTCGGCAGGCGGTCATCTCGCAGGAACAACACTCACGAATCCGAAGGCAAAGCTCGACTTTGGTATTCTGAGCTACCCGGTTATCACCATGGAGGACGACTACACCCACGAGAACTCACGATATAACTTGCTCGGAAACAACCCGACCCGCAAACAGATTGAAAGTCTATCCGTGCAGAATAGGGTTTCAGACAAGACCCCACCGACGTTACTCTTCCATACTTCTAACGACGAACTCGTCCCGGTTCAGAACACATATCTTTATGCAAATGCTATGGCTAAGCATGGTCGAAAGGTGCAGGTAGTGGTATTGCCTGACGGTAAACACGGTGTTGGTCTGGGCGTTGATGATCCTGTACGAGACTGGCGACCGGAGCTGGAAAGATTTCTGAAATACTCGATCTAGATATTCCGATTAGCTAAATCGGTTACAATGACATGAAATTCAATCTGACGAGCTTATATCAACCCTCTCAACTGACAGTAAGCATGTTCTAAACTTAGAGCATCCTCGCCCTAAACATCATCATAGGGTAGTCTAAAATGTGACACGCACAGCAGAGGGACACATAAGAGAAGGCTAAAGAAGCTTCATTCTATTCTCAATTTTCTCACAGCCTTGCATCTCCCTTTCCTAGTTCCTTGCGCGGCCTTGCATAGCTTCATACTCATTGTGACCCGGAAGAGTAACATGTGCAAAAGGAAGTCTGTTTATAGACCCAACGCATGTATTGAACTAACTGTCTTACAAGTCCTTTGAAAAGCAGCTGTTGACCAGCACTGCGGGTTCTCAGACACACAGCTGCTACGACATGTTGCTCTGAATATGCAGTGCTTATATCAGACAGTGGCCTTTGTTAGTTCTGCCAATGTGTTTACCTTTCGGTCCTGGGCTTGAGAGAAGGTAGGGACTCGGAGGATTTCCATCGCTCCATGCCTGTTCCGGATGCTCATTCACTCTCGGTATCTGCGTTCTGTCAGTGACAGAGGCTCTGATCTTAAGATCACACGAAATCCGCGCCGTCTCCCAAATATCATCATTATCGCATCCAGGTTTATCAATTGTGTTAATACTACTATTCTACCAAGGTTTATACGCACTGCCGGTACCAAAGTCACCATAGTTGCCAGGCACTTTACATTGAATATATCCCAGCACTCCTCCCATCAATCTATCCGCGATGGATATCATCGTTATAGCAATGTCAGGGGCCTACTAGAGCTGCTTTTGTGGCTCACCAGGGCTGTAAAAGGTGCCAACGTCATCAAGAAACGTATTATGCGGCATCAAAACTTCGTGAGCTTCTCGGAGGTCTGGCGCACGTCATTCTTTGTGTCGATTTAAGCTCTCAGCAGCAAATCGCAAATAACACATCTGACATCACGGGAAGAAGTCACTGACATACAGACACCCTACGATGTTGAACAAATCACAATCTTCGTTTAGGGTGATCTAACGATGAGTTTATAGTATCACAGTTTAAATCATAGACCATATGTCAAAACGTATGCTAAACCTAATTATAAATGTATACGTTGGATACTAACCTTAGAATACCTTTTCCCACGCTATCTGCCCGTTTTCCCTTTCGACTTACTATTCATGTGACTAGTTGATCGAAAATGCGCTGGGCAAGAAAAACTCTGGCATCCTCACGGTTACCACCTCTGTCTTCCTACATGAACAAGCAGGCGTGGCCCATATCATTCTTCCAGCGATCTTGTCCCCCTGAATCAAGATCGCTAAACCGTCCTTCTCGGAGCATAAATACTTGAGACCAGGGGTACGATACGCCCTCGCGTTTCGTAACTCTGTTGGCAAGACGAAACTCCCGACCTTGTGTGCGAACATCCTATCACAGCCTGTACAAGTAATACCAACGGTGTAATCATACGGTCTGCAGTGGATAGTCCCGTACCTGGCTGCATTGTCTCTCAGCACAGTTTGATCATCGCCAGGCCTAAGTTTGGAGAATGATAGCACATCTGCGAGCCATTTGATATTGTCTTTGCCATCCAATGGCCAGTTGGGAACTTCTGGGCTGTTGTAGAGCCTGTTCAGAACTCTCTGAAGACGATCCACTTCGTTCTTCTCTTGCAGGATTTCCATGGTGGTCGATGCACTCCCTGTATGAGTTCTTGCCAGGGCTGCAATGAAGTCTCTGACATCTGGTCCATCAATCTCCAAAGCTAGCTTCGCGGCAGACGAGAAGGCTTGTATCATTGAGCCCCGCTCTGGTCTGCCGACTATCGAAACTGTTCCAATATCTTCCACATGAAGAGTAACACGTTGCTCCGAATCGTCCAAAGTTGTGTATTTACCAAGTCTCGGCGGATTCACTTCCTGTCCCAACTGCCAAGTGAAAATGTCACTGTGACCAAATTCAGACCAGTGGCCAGGGCCTCTTCTTTCGATAGCTCCCATAAAAGGGGTTATCAACAGCGGAGAGTAGTCTCCCACTTTGAGGCATTCCCACGCAATTCGATAGTACTCCGTCTTAAAATCAGAACTGTTTGGTCTGAAGGACCTTGCACGAACTTTTCCTCTCAATGCATGGAGGAAGTCCATCCGATCTCTACACCCTCTCTTGCAGAGCAGAGCAGTTGCCATGGCAAAGTTCATCCTCTTCAGTAACTTTGCCTGTCTCAGTGTACCGAGACTCCATGGGACTTGATTCTTGCCCATCTGAACCTTTCTTTCAAGATCGTGCACCTTTTCATGTTGTCGAACCTCATTTTTCCAGGCTTTGAAGATCTGGCCAAGGAATGCAGGGTCGTCGAGGTCGGGAAAGTAAGTATAGTTGCTGATCATCATTCTGACACGCTCGCTTCTGATGAGGTTCACAGCGGTCCAGACGCGCTTGAAGTACTTGGAGTTGCAGACTGATATGACTGAGCTGAGGCGTTCTGGAGTCCGCTAGTCTTTGTAGAGCTCATTTATCACATTCGAAGTTACATCATAGAAGTACAGGATTGTTGTCTCAGCTGTGCTAAAGAGCTTATCCATGATTGGAAGGATATTACTCCTCAAAGCGTCGGACCATTGAGGCACACTGATGTAGTCCAGCCAAAGCTCCCTGGCCTCATATCCCGGTCTCTCGATTCCATCGTAAATCCTGGCCGAGATGTCTAGAACACGGCGGGCTGCTTCTGGTGTCTCTGGCACTGCTTTTTGTTTCTGTTGGGCCTTTGAGATGTGGGGATCCCAGACATGGGAGACCGCTGAAAAGAGAATCTTTGAGCTGACTATACAGTCCATGTGTCGGTCGAATAGGATAACATCGCCTCGGGGCGTAGAACAAACAGCGCTTGAACCTGTGCGACGAGAGCCTGCCTGCTCAATGCGAAATGTACGAATGAGAGGACTCCCTTTGAACGACTTCTGGCACTGCAAGCAATGGAGATTTTCTTCTGTAGGCTCACGCCATAGCTGTTCAAGAAGTCGTTCGCCTTCCATGCTGCGTCTTTGAGTTCGTGGTGCCAAGTTTCCTGGAGACAGTGAGAGACAGTTGGGAAAGTCAAGGTGAGACGCGGGGTTTATAAGTTGCACATCTTCAGCAAACAAGGCAAACAGTTACACAGTGACGCATCGGCAATCCGACATAACATGGTGATTGGCTAGTGCTGGCAGTTCCCAGTAAGCAGTTCGACAAGTTGCATCCAGGGTTTCGAGTCGAATACTATATAACGGGATCTTTGGCGCAGCGAAGTTATTGCCCTGTATACAATATTCTGTAACGCGTCCATGTTTTCTGTGGTGTCGGTGACTGAAGATATTCATGAGATCAATCGACTCAAGTTTCTCAAGATCGTAAGAATACCCTTTTACTCTGTCACCCTTTAGGAAATTGTCGTACATGTAGGTTCCTGTTCACGTTCACCCTGACAACAATCAGATTCGTATTCTGTTCTCCCGCAAACATTACCGATAACGCGGTTCGGCTGGCTGCTCTTAGCGTTCGACTGTCACAGGTTAGCCGTTATCTTAGGCTGTTAAACACCACGTCTTAACCTGAGCTAGAAGAAACTACTGAACTCAAGCCTCGTATCTTGACCTTTTAGGGGTATTCAAATGCAGAACACTAGCCTCATTCGAGATGGGCTCCGAACTGAGGAAATTACCTGCTGTCAAAGAAAACAGCCCCTGGCTGAGATACAAAAAGTGCCGTTTTGGCAGCATGTCACTCAGGTTCATTCAGCGTCATTCTTATGCACAATGGCTCCGCGATCTTTAAACGCGTTGATTGTTACGGCGTTGGCTGTGGCTGGTGTTTATGCCGGGCCCTGCAAGCCATCGCTGGCATCGTCATCTATCATCTCTTTCTCGAGTGCATACTCCAGCGAGACACTGTCAACGTTCGAAGTGCTGTCATCGACTGAGACACAGACTACAGCGGGCGTTTCATCTAGCACTGAGACACTCTCGACTACCGACGCCGATACCACCATGGCTCTATCAACCACTACAGCCCTATCCACCACAGAGGAGCAGTCGACCACTATCTTTGAGTCAACAACACCGACTGAAACTACGACGGCAGCGGCAACGACGACCACAGAGGCTGGATGTACAGTGGCTTGCACTCATGTCATCGGCAAGAGCGGCGCTTGTACAATTCCATTCCAGGTCGCAACACAGGATATCGATGAGTCTTGGCATATCGGGTCACCCGCTGTAGCTGATCAGGCAGCCTGCGCCGACGCCTGTGCTAGCGACTGTCGTTGCAAGTCCTTCGCCACGTATGGAACTAGCTGCGACCTGTACTCGGGCACCCAGGCCCAGGTGAATCCGCCTTCCTTCTACCTCGGTCCATATTTCTTTGATCTGGCGGCCTGTTTTGAATGTGATGATTAATAACGGGGGTATTACAAGGACTTTAGGGACGGCTAGGTATCGAAGGGTGATTGAGATCAAGCCACAAGAGTCGAGTTTGGGACGATCCAAAGGCCAAAGCTGTAGCTCTTGGAGGGTTCAGGCGCTGAAAGCTTATTAGAAAGCCAGCGATAATTCTCATAGAAATAGACTCAGAAACATGGGGTTGACTTGATTCACTGCATGGTCTTTCTTGCAACAAAAGGCTCGCGAGCAATCATGTCCGGGTCAAGCGTGCTTGTGCGCTACCACTGGACTAGACAATGGCTGGCACCTTCAGAGGAGCTCAGGCAAGTTTCGTCTCTGTTGGCTCCCAGGGTACAGGCAAGTCAGCGACTTTATCCTTGGCCCGTAGCCCAAGGATATGAACCAAAATAACACCACCCTCTATCACATACGACCATACCTACCAGAGAACTCGGGATCCCGTCCGCTCTCCCATCGATAAGCTGGTAAGGGGCGGATTAGTAGTTGGGTCGGTGACGACCAGCGAATCCCCGCTGTTGTATGTTTTTGCCTGTTGTAGCTTTGCCCTTTTTGCGCTTCCACCATTGTTGTCGTAGATGTGGTTGATAGAGAGATGGATGATCGCTGCATGAGCGGACTGCAGTCGCCTGCGAGGACATGACCGGGCGTGCGACGCATGCATCACAAGCCAGTCGATGCTGCCAGGCAAACAGAGGCGCGATGTAGAAAGTTTGCTTTCGGCTATGAATAATGGGGGGCAACGAGTGAGGTGCATGTACAAGAGTCGGAGGCTGGTATCAATGTCGGTGATGGACCTCTTGGCCTGGTCAATGGTGAAGCCAGCGACACGGAACGTTCGAGCAGGTGTCGACCAAGAATCCCCCGTTCCAAGCGTCGTTAAGAGAATGTAGCTTTCGTCCTCCAGAACCTGAGCACTCGATCACTACCGAGATGTCCTATCTTCGGTAGGGATAGATTCTGACAGGGCGCGATGTCGGCCGCAGGATGATTTGTAGGCGTGAACAAGGAAACGGGTAGCAGCTGACAACAGGGCCAAATAGGTAAGGAGTATGGATATGGTTCAGAAAGTGGGTAGCTGCGATTCTTGTAATTGAGGAGCGACTATGTACAAAACATTCACGGGTATCTATATAAAATGGCTTCTATAACAAAAAAAAGACAAGATGCTAACGCTTATAAATCGGATTCGCTGGAACATCAAGGTTGGGCGGCCACGGACGGCGTCATTTGTAGAATGCTCGTAGGGACCGCTTGTCAAGACCGTGTTGCCCATGACGAGGCCATGAAGCCTTCTCTTGCGATCGTCGTGTCGGACAAAAGAGTTTGCATGGCGATGAAGTTGTTTATCGCTGGTATTGGGGACCGAGACTCGCGGATGTAGGCAAATGTCTGTTTGGGCATCGATTTTGGCGAGGACGTGGGGAAGTGCGTGTTGGGGTTGCGTTCGTCGGCGTGTGAAGGATGATCCCATCACTGAAAAAGATTAGTCAGGATATGCCACGGTCTATTGTGCTGCAAAGGGAAGACATACATTGCGAGATTCGTGTGTGGGGCAAATGAGTCCTCCGGACTAGACGCACCATCACCAGTATCACAATGGAATAGCATGGGTCCATTCAGCAAAGCCAAGCTCTGCCATGGCGGCCATCAGTGTCGCGGTCGGAGACAGAGCCATCCAATGTGAAAAGAGGATGCCATCATCGTACTCATGAGAGCAACGCCGCTGACTGACGTTTCGTTGGTATATCCATCTTCAACCAACGACACGGAGACAGGCAATGGGGGATGCTGGCATGATTATGGGCCGCAACGGCGCCGGGCACGAAACATCAGGAGATGAATGTTGAGTATGATTGGTTTGTTCATTGACCGGTAGTCAATAACCCGAGTGGCTCAACTTGTAAGACGTGTCACGATGTCGTCGTACACATCAGTGCGAACTCTGTCGAGGAATGACTGCGCTACCCCATTTTCGTCTCTGTGCTCTTGGATGGAATCCACCTTGGCATCCAGATCCTCCAGATCGTCTCGTAGCTCGACCAGGCGCGTATCGTAGCCTTCCAGGATATCAGCGCTGTGTTTGTCTTGGCCCTGAAGCTGTTCGACATCACGCTGCAGTGAGCTGAAGTCCTCGCGAAAAGCCGTGACTTGCTGTCGTAGCTGATTGAGATCTGTTCTGAGGCTGCTGTTCTCTTGTCTCAAGGCGGCGAGTTCCTGCTGAACGAGTCGATCGTTTTCACTCCGCGCCTTGAGCTCGGCCCAGATTTGTGCGAGTTCGTCTCGTGCCTCGTCCGGACTACTAATGCGGCGGCGCTTTCTCTCGTTGATTGGGGGAGCTAGCGGTGGAGATCCAGTCTCATCATAGGCCGGCGGCGCGTCGTCCTGCGGGGAGAGATCGATGGTCTTGGTCCCGATGTTTGCAGGAGCGTGTTGGTTGTGGAAAGGTGCCAAGCGACTCTGTTTCACAGCGTCGCTTATGGACTGCAGCTCAGCTTTGGAAAGCTTTGTAGCGTCGACGTAGATACCGAAGGAGGTTGTGGCAGAGAGCATACGAAGAGCATCCAAGACCTTCCCTGACTGTGTTCGGCTAGGAGCCAACGGGTATTTGGCAGCGGTGGGGACAAAGAGTCGCATGTTCTTGTTTGTCTGGAACTTCAGGCACGCAACGGGACACTTGAACTTCTCTTGCACCGCTTCCGGCGCCGTCGAAGCAAAAGCGAAGTCGAACGATATGATGGAGGAGGGATCGATGGAGATCGCGACAGATGAAATGCCATCGACTCCTTTCAAGTTCATCGGAAAGCGCAGCTCGACAATTGCGCACAGGCCGCTCAGGTGAATTCGTAGCATGATGCTGTCGATCTTTGGATCAGGCTTCGAGAAGCAGTGGGTTGCGCCATCGTGTTCCCACGCAACAACGGCGGGCGTAGTCTCATCGACGTCAAGACATGGCAAGGTGGGAGACGACATTCCTGGAATCCATCAGTAGCACGGCAAGCATCAGACGTACCTTTACGCCGTCAACAACGAGACACGAGCAGAGACGACCAGCTCCGTCAACAGGCAACCTGTGGTCTCCAGCAATGCTGCAAGACCGTGCTTGAGCTCCAGCAACGCTGCGAGTTCAAGCCAGGTCCCTTCTACAGTCCCCGGTTGTTCCAACGAAGGGCGCACCGCGCGCGTTCGATGGGTACAAGTCGGAATTTTATAACGGTCTGCAGTGACGGTTCACCGGGTCTCTGAAGGTGCTTATCGTTGGGGCGCGAGGAGGGTCGGGCGAGGAGCTAAATCTCGATCAGCGAACCCACTTGATCTCCAGCACGCTGCAAGAACAAGTCGGAGCGCTTCTCTTGATGTGCGGTTGTGCCTTCGGTCGGGTGAGGATGGTGATGATGCCTCCTTTGGCCAGAGCGTGAATGCGAATGGCGTTAAATAAATTATGGGGCCGTCACATGACCGTGGAGGCAGTAACGGTTCAAGCTCGTTTCGATGGTCGGAAGGAAGGAAAAGTGAAGAAAACTTAGTTAAATTGAGGAAAGATTGTCTCAAGAGATGGATATTTTGATCACAGTTCAAAAGAAGAACAACAGCGAAAAAGGCAGCAGCAGAATGGTAAAAGTTGTCGCTGTTTAGGTGAGGGAGCTCAGTGATTCAAAGGATGTGGTCTGTGCGCTCGGCTGTTCAGTTGTTCCGCAACGCAAACGCCCTTCTTAGCACCTCGTCACAGTGCAGGACACAGTGCCCTCGATCGCATAAACCGTGCTTCAATTGCTGGCTACCCTGCAGAATCTGGATGAAGACTCTGAATCTGTGAATCTCATAGGAACCTTGAATAAATAGTCTTTATTCCAGCTGTATTTACTCATATAGTTTTACCTACTTTTAATTCTCTTTACCTGCAACTTTCAAAAGTCTACCAAGCGATAAAACAAAATATTCATTCCATCGTAGATAAGGGGAAGTCTACCGAGTAAAACAAAAGGGCACGTTCCAAGACCACAATTATCACAAGTCAAACATGGACGAATACCACTACCGCAAAAGGAAAGGAATATATTTTGTTACGTCAAATTTGGTGTCTATGTTCTGCGATCTCTTGCTTAATACCGATACATTCAACTTGTGTACGGAGTAGACCGACTTTCCCATGCTGCAAAGGATAACGCGAGATGCGCGTCGAGGTTGAACGCGTAAAGTGGGTTGACGCGCACATCTTTACAAAGGGCTAATCATGCTGCAGCAATTCCAATGCTTTTCAATTTCCCATCTGTTCATTCGGCGGTAACAATGCCTGTCCCTTTCTTCCAACAAATCACTTGCGCTTGTCACTGAGATTTACCATTAACCTTGACCGAAACTCATATTTTGCCAAATCTATACCTGTGTACCAAACAACCTATCTTATGCGCCCCGAACCATTAATCTATTTGCAAAAGAAAGTCGCGAAAACTCATAAAGCCTGCACTTAAGATTTCCCATTCGCCATCCCCTCCCACCTCTCAAAGTTCCCAGCTTCCAGGCCAAACAAGTCCAACAACCGACCGACCATCTGATTCAATATATCATCCACCGAGCTCGGCCTAGTGTAGAATCCGACAACAGGAGGTGCAATAATCGCACCAGCTCTCGTCACCTCCATCATGTTCCGCAAGTGTATCTCACTCAACGGCGTTTCTCTCAACGACAACACTAGCCGCCTTCGTTCTTTGAGGCAGACATCTGCTGCGCGAGTGATAAGATCATCGCAAATGCCCGCGTTGATGGCTGCTAGCGTTTTTACTGAGCAGGGGACAACGATCATGCCATCGACATGACAAGACCCGCTTGCAATTGGTGCGGCTAAGTCATTTGGGTTGTAGACGTGGTCTGCTAGTGCTCTCACTGAAGCTGGCGTGTAGTCTGTTTCGTATTTTATGGTCTCGGCTGCCCATTTGCTGATGATGAGATGAGTTTCAACATTCAGTCTTCGAAGTGTTGAGAGAACGTGAATGCCAATGGCAGCTCCTGTCGCGCCAGTAAGGGCTACGATGATCTTCTTTCTTGGTACATCTCCCATGTTGATCTCTGAAAGAGCTGATTTGCAATGTAAAGTGTAAAGACAAATTGGCGGGTAACTGATAGAATGAAGACTGGTTCCAGCTTCTAAATGCGATAAAGTAGTTATGGTGCTCATATGTAACCGATAGGACATGCGGCTCTTCTTAAGTCAAGCCCATGTCATGCCAGACCCGACAGTTTGGTAGCATTGAGGCTCAGTTCGGGGACCCTCGGTGCGTTCGGAGCCCACATTTCCCGGATATTGCGGCTCGGCAGATGTGGACTCGGTGGGCTCGGAGCCTCGGACTACCATGCGTCATACGATAAATAGAGTAAATAGTATGAGATCGATAAAGATATAAGAATTGTAGAGGCCCTGCAGTCGTATTATCGATATCTGCCAATAATCAGTAATACTCAACATCATCATGGCTTCTAAATCTCTTCCTCATATGGACTTCCGCAGTTACGTTGAGGCTCTCGAAGCCGACGGCGACCTTGTCTCAATCACTGAAGAATGCGACCCTCATCTTGAAGTTGGTGCAATTATTCGAAAAGTTGTCGAGAACAATGACAAGGCTCCCTTGTTCAACAAGCTCAAGGGACAAGATGAGAATGGTCTTTGGAGAATATTGGGTGCACCTAACTCCCTTCGATCCGACCCCGAGCAGCGCTACGGAAGACTTGCTAGGCATCTCGGACTTCCAAAAGACTCGTCTATGAAGGCTATTTTGGACAAGATGATCGCTGCCAAAACAACACCTCCTATCCCGCCTACTGTTGTGGAGACTGGCCCTTGCAAGGAGCATATCTTAACACCAGACCAGTTCGACCTCACCAAGCTCCCAGCGCCATTGCTTCATCAGTCGGATGGGGGGAAATACGTTCAGACTTACGGAATGCATATCGTCCAATCCCCAGATGGTAAATGGACCAACTGGTCTATTGCTCGGGCGATGGTCTATGACCGAAACCACCTCGCTGGATTGGTAATTAAGCCGCAGCACCTTTACCAGATTCACGAAATGTGGAAGAAGGAAGGCCGCGATATGCCTTGGGCTTTGGCCTTTGGAGTCCCTCCTGCTGCCATCATGGCATCGAGCATGCCACTGCCTGACGGATTGTCAGAGGCCGAGTACATTGGTTCGCTCGTCGGGTCATCCCTTGATATCGTCAAGTGCGAGACCAATGGACTCTATGTACCCGCCAACTCGGAAATAGTCTTTGAAGGATCATGCTCCATCACGGAGACTGTACCTGAGGGACCCTTTGGAGAGATGCATGGGTAAGTCTACAATGCTGTCTAATTTCTTCCAGTGCTGATAGCCTCCTAGCTACGTGTTTCCCGGTGATGCCCACCCTTGGCCAAAGTATACGGTAGATGTCATCACGCACCGTAAAGATGCGATTCTGCCTGTCTCCAACTGTGGAAGGCTGACTGACGAGACTGTAAGTACTAAGTTAGCTTATTTTACTTGAAGATAGAGACTAACTTAGTAGCATACAATGATAGGTCCTCTTGCCGCCGCAGAGATCGGCTTTCTTCTCAAGTCGAAAGGTCTCCCTATCAAGGAAGCCTTCTCACCTTTCGAGTCCCAAGTTACATGGGTTGCGTTGCAGGTCGACACTCAGAAGCTGCGTGAGATGAAAACAACAGCCGATAGGTTCTGCCGTGAGATCGGAGACATCATCTTCAATCACAAGGTCGGTTATACGATCCATCGCTTGGTAATTGTCGGCGACGACATCGACGTGTACGACTTCAAGGATGTGATCTGGGCTTTCTGCACTCGTTGCCGCCCCGGAATGGACGAGTACGTCTTTGAAGACGTTGCCGGATTCCCTCTCATTCCATACATGTCGCATGGTAATGGAGCGCCTAATCGTGGTGGCAAGGTTGTGTCCGACTGCTTGCTGCCAGTCGAATATACAACCGGGAAAAACTGGGAAGCAGCTGACTTTGAGAACTCGTTTCCGGAGGAGATCAAAGACAGGGTTTGCAGCCGATGGCAAGCCTTGGGCTTCAACGGCCCGAAATAATTTAGACAATCCTACCATAGAGTTATAGAGATTAGTAGAGATTTTGCAGTTATCATCATAAAGTAGTATTCTATTAGAATATTTATGATAAGTTTAGTACATCTTTAGGGCGCCGGAATTTGCTGGACAGATGACCTAGAGACCGAAATCTTGTGGTACCTGGTCCGACATGATAAAATTGTATGATTCAAGGGGAGAGAATGCGTCAAAGTCAAAGTCTCGAAGCCAATCATCCAAGTTAACCATGCTGCAGCGAAATAGGTCAGTATGTTTGAGCAGTGGGGGGCTGTAGCACGAACCTTGGTTCCTGAGTATTACCAAAGTGCTCTGGTAGAACAGTCATGTTTTCCGAAGAAACTGCTATTGGGTGATGCTCTTGCGATGAATTCTCACTTTGGCATCTATTCTCCTCCACTGAAGATCGTTGTAGAGCTTGAATAGCCCTGAGAGCGTTCTTGTGCGCTGCAGAGAACTGTCCAACATCGTCGCTGCGTTCAGTTAACGTTTTTACCAGCTCGGCTAGTATTTCTTGCGAGTCTCGATCTTGAGCGTCAGAGCCTTGTCGGATAAAACTCAACAAAAGTGCTGAGGCAAGACCGTTGTGAACGAAGGCCCATGAGCGGGTTGCAAGATTTGAGATCGAGCGTAGCTTGATGAAAGCACTAACACTTCGTTTCAAAGCGCCTTGAAAGCGGTTCGAGGTCACAGACCATTCTTCTTCACTGAACTTTCCTTTGTTCTGTGAGGACAGTACAGGGCGACAGAGGGTAGAGAGAAGAAAGTAGCGGTGGACGATCAGGCTATAATGTTCCTGTAGCTCTTGGATCGAGGTAGAGGACTGCAAATCTTGTAGATGACGAGCTAGAGAAGACTCATAATTGTCGAAGTCATGAAAGAGCCGGCTATAGTTCCTGACTGGTTCTGTCTGAGGGAGTCTTGGGAGATGTCTGAAGCTCAGATGGCATAGCCAGTTCATAGCCTGTCGGTAGTTAAGACGCTGGCTAGTTGGGTCTAGTGATACCAGAGCTGGGAGGTCTGAATCCAGGTCCATTTCATGGGATGCTGGGGGTCTATCAAACGCCAATGAGAGAAGTGCGTCTTGCCAAACAATTGCGAGTCTACGCATAAGGAATACGTTAGTACTACCAAAACAAACGGCATCTTGCTGGGTAATTCACCTTAACTGCTGCGCTTCTGCAGGCGAGAGACGGAGGGCACAGTGGTTAATAGGTTGATGGAGGCCAACCGATAGCGCAACTCGAACCGTGGTGCCACCTAGGATCCAAGCTGCACGAGGATTCATGTTATTTTGCAAAACATGACCAAGAATGAGCAATGCTTGGATCAGTCTCTTGGAAGGATTCCATAACAGATCAAAGGACCCCAAATACTTGAGAGCGGATTGCACTAAGGCGGTCAGCTATACTTAAGTGGCTGAAAGGAGAGGCTGATGCTTACAATTTTGACTGGACTTGGATAGTCGTGTAGCAATGGGTAAATCCGAGAACTGAGCCCCAGCCGCCATTATAGCATGGAGAAGACAAAGGCTATGATTGTCGATCTGCTGTGTCTGAACTTCGCGACTCAAGAGAGAACATATGAGTTTCTCGATCTCTGTGAGATCGTCGAGGACGAACTGGAAAGAGTGAACTCGATCCCGATAGAAGCCAAACAGAGAAATCATGTCTTGGTCAACAGCAAGGGTCGTTTCTAAGCGTCCTGCAGGGGTGCCACGTCCACCATCGGAAGCGCCATCCATACCGAGAAGCGGAAGAATTCCTGTTTCAAACGCGATGCGACGCTCATTGTTGGCATGAGGTTGGGTAGTATCTGGTCGTGCTACTGAGATAATGGAGTTATCACCCAACAAGGACGGACTGGCGTTAGATACACTGCCATCGCGGCTGACAGGGCGCCTGGGTTGTATTGCATTATTGCTGCGACGACTCGAATCCGTTGCAGCCTGTAGTTCTGGCTGGTGAGGTTGTGGAGTTGGACTTGCTGACGCCCGAGGTTGGTCGTAGAAGCAGAGGTCAGAGTGACCGCGCTTGATGCATGTTTGACAAGGCTGCTGATGATTACAGCGAACTTTCCTCTCCCGACAAGGCAAACATGCTTTTCTGATACGCGCAAGCTGCCTCACGCGCAGTATGCTCTTCAGATCTGGCGGCTGATTTGCTACAGCCTCCGTTCTCGGCGCGTTCGGGTATCTCGGAATATTCGGAATTCGTTGTGGAGAGTCGTTCATCGCAGAATGACTTATTTAAGAGAAATTGCATATATAGGGAAACGATTCTGCTATATTCAACGTGACTCTTGATCGATTCGAGAGCTCGCAACGGATGCTTGAAGCAAGATTTGCTTCATTCCGTAGTTTGAGATGTCCATCGCGCTAGTCCTATAACCTCAGGCAACAAACTCGGCCACCCAATCATTCTGTTAGTGGTTTTCATCAACGACCGAGGCGTCACGAAATCGTGGGACTTCAAGCAAAGATTTCATGCTGGGCCAAAAGAAAACTGTATATGTATTCTCACCACTACATCTTCTGGCTGTCTCGCAGCTGTTTTATCCAGGGATACGAGCAAAGCTCAGGTCAACGGATATCGGCTCTTGGGCGCTAGACTCTTCTGATCTTGTGAGCCTGGTGTCAAAAAATAACTGACTAGCTTAGACGCGTAAGTTACACCAAGCTTGTCCAAGTCTTTTTGTCGTTTGATCCCCCCTTAATCGGGTATAAGTGGGCATTTGAGAGATCCCAAGATTCATTCATGCGAGGCACAAGGCAGATCCTAATAAAAGTACGATGTGGAGGAAGATTCCGGCTACAGCAATGCCGTGATGCCGTATGCGCCGTTGCATCGGAAGTCCAGCGCCGAAAGTGGGGCCGTCTTACTCCCTCGTAACGTAGAACCCGTTCCTAGACAAGTAAGGGCCGACAACTTCTAAGTTCTACTCAAAGTGCGCCATTTCACCAACGGCTACGGCACCGCGTACCAGCTTTGAAGCTAGACCCCTTCCGCTCTGTTTCTCGCGAGAATCAAGCCACGTCATCTGGCCAAAACACATGCAGGGTTCAACATGCATGCAATAATCTAGGGGTAGCCCAGATGACCCAATTATGTTGGACTTGGCTTTTAGAGAAGCTCAGAGCCAAGACTTATAGGCTATCCTAGTTGCTTGTACTAAACTTGTTGAAGTCCAAAGATTGGTCGAAGCGTACTGATGGCTGAGTCGATGGGCATGAAACTTGAGCCCATTCCCAATTCTGAAGTCCCCGAAGAAGCAGACAAAGTCGGGAATGTCAGTATACGAGAGTCAGAGTTGGAGTGTTGTTTGCTCATGTCAGATTCTGTACCCAAACATAACATCCCTCATTTGCATGCTGCCGTGTTATCCCCCAAATGCATGTGTAAATCCCTTCTGATACAAACTCAAAAACGCCCTGGCCTAAAACCAACCCCTGAGCGGCTTGTCAATCCCGAACAAGACCCTTTCCTCACGAGATGTGAAGTATGCAAGCACAGACCCCCCTTCTCACGATTATTTACGTATAAACATCAAGGCACCAAATTAATTCTCGCATCTTGCCGAGGAACCGCAGCCGCGTAATCTGCCCACGGAAACACGGCTTGTCCAAGTGGAGCAATCTGACCTGCTCCGCCTCAGCTACCCCGGACCGAATCTTACGAGTTGACCACTGACGAGACTAGCTCGCGCTTCTAGGCCCGCGACTAGAAGAATTTCGGCAATTTTCGTATGGAGGCGTCTACGATAGAACCAATCCCAGGGTGTCGAGTATTTGCTGCTTTGCCTCGCTTGAGAAGCGCTGACTTTCTCGTATTGGCCTTCTCTGCTGCCTACCCCGTTCGTCGGTTTGAGCCGCGTGGGCAACTTTCCTTTTTAGTAGGCGATTTTGCGTCAGTGAGGCACGAATGATGCGAGGATAAGTACAGAATCATGGCCGCTCCTTCTCCGCAGTTTGACAATTCATTTCTTCTGTACACTTTTTGCTTAATTAATTGCTTTCGTTTGTATTCTCCTCTCGCTATAATGTCTGATTCAGCCCATCATGCCCATCGGGTATTCGTACCCAAGATCCAGATCATCGAAAACAACCCTCTTTCACATCTTCTACCATACGGCTCCTTAATACTTGCTACCAGCATCATCTGCATTGTTCTCCTTACCAACTGCCTCGAGCGATGGATCCTACCAGCCGTTTACAAAGACATCTGCCAAACATTCGAACGAACAAAGGATGAAAGGCGACGGCGGTCTTTTGTCTACTTCCACGTCGGCAGCATCATTCTTTTCTGCGTTCTCTGCAGTGGATGCTATCCTATGATGTACTTCCTCATCGGCGACGCCAAATTCTCTACACCCTTTACCAAAGGCAGCGCTGTCACGATCGGAGACAGCCTGCTTGTTCTTTCCGAAGTCTACAGTTCATATTACATCTTCGAAATATGCTTTCGCACCAAGTTCGCGAGCCCTCTCAGCATTGCGCATCACACTGGACTGCTTGTTATCACACAGACAGCGTTGAGTCTTTTTGCCGACCACGACAAGCATCGCGAAGCTACACTAGAGTTCTACATGTGCATGGTCTGGGGTTAGTCAACCAAGCCTCTGCAATCTCGCGAATCGGAATATGCTGACAACGTCTTTTCTTCAGGTACATTCGATGTCATCGTCGAGCTCCCCATCTTCCTCATGATGATCGTCTGGCGAATCAAGCGCCACAACACTCTGCTGTTGTCCCGTATGGCCTATACATGCTGCGTCTGGCAGGTTACAGGAGCCATTACCGAGGTCGCCGTTACGATATATCTTCTCAACCGGTCGTGGCATCGCTGGGGTCTCGAGTGGCGTATCATTACCCCCTTGGTGTTCTCCCTGTGGATTACGACCCAACTCTACGGAGCGTCTCGACTATATCAGATGGGACGTGGTGAGCGACAAAAGCTCAAGGCCAAGGACGAGTTGGCTTTGACGCAAGAGGAAAGCGTATAACTGGACTTGGAACAACTTTCTTTTTACATAGATTTGGATTTCACAGTCACATAGCATTGCTAGCCGAATACATATACCCAGTATTTTTATACCTATATGTTGTCCAAAGCGTCATGGCGCATTGTCTCCTTCAAGACTCAGCCGATGACTTTTCTCCAATGCTCTGGCCACTAGACCGACGATATCCTCTGTAGCCTTACTATAAACGAACTCAAGCACATCCATAATCTCTTCCCCAGTGTCATTCATGGTCATCAGAAACATGCCTTCTCCCCGGTTCGTCCATTTTCCATCATCACGACTGTCCCTCAATTGCTTGTGGTGGAAGTTGGTCTCGGAGCTTGCTCATACGAGTAGTGACGGATTGGGCCACGTCTGCTTGACGGTGACAGTGAACGAAGACATGGCCTCTCTGACATGTTTCAGGCTAGCAATAAAAGCGTTTTGATCCATCGGCCCAGGAAGGTTGGCCAAGGTTGGCGCGAATCGGGGACTATACTCGCTGCTGAGGATGAGGGACAGGGCCTCCGTGTCTCGCGCGCTCTAAAAACATCTATGTACGTTGTTGCGGTCGCAGTCAGAGTCGATACGCCCGGCACGTGCGTAGGCTCCTTTGTGGAAGACATGTTGACGAAATTGATGAGGTCAGATGAGAAACGAATCCACGAGCAGTGGAGAGGATATTTAAAGAACGTATATGTAGTTAACTGGTTAAGCTCTTGCTGTGCACTGAGCGCGCGCCTGCAGGATAAAAGTCCAACGGATGGCCATATATACCCGACAGGTTGCCGTCGGACTTAGGACTTGTAAATAGCCGGTGATCTTGGCAAAAACCCCTGTCTCGGCCGAACAAGTTCCATAGTGGACGAATACATAGGATCAAAGCTATGCTGAGACTGGCAATGAAGCAATGGCCTACTGTGTACAGAGCACGAAGATATCTTGGGACCTCTTATCTAAGTCATGAAAAGACTTAGGTAAATTTATTATATTTTATTAGGACCAGTTTATTGTGGCACCCTGATTGAATGTCGGAAGGTTTCTTGCTTCCTGAGTCCTGAGGATGTCAGCCTATCGAACGCCAAGATTAGAAGACCACCGCTCGGCCGAATCAACGCCACTGCGACTGAAGCTGTTTAAGGAGCTAAATTATAATTAAAGTGATGGCTTTCTTGTCACAAAGACGTGACCCGGAAACCGGAGGCGGCTCTTCACCTTGTCCCTCTTTGTAGTACTTCAGAGATTCTGTAAACCCAATTCTCGTCAAGTAGTACTTCTCGTCCAAAGTACAGATCAAGCAAGCTCCAGGACGCGGTCCTTCTTCTCCTCCGGATTCTAATCCCGAAAGCATGACGACTTGGACGTCAAGGGGCTCTGTGATAGGCTCTTTAGTCGCCTGACTTTCGTCCAGCCAGACTAGATCAGACGTTTCTCCACCATCGAGGAGAAGAAACGCGCATATCTCTTTCAGAGGATCAACAGTGTAGCCACCGAGAGCGCCAGTTTGCTGATAGTTACTGAAATCATGCCCGCAATTTGGGAATAATTTCCCGTGTCCAACCTTAGCCTTGATCTGAAGATAGCCGTTGTCGTATCGCCCGAATGGAGTGCCATCTGGGCTTTGACCTTCCATGGCCATAGGTTCTGCGACTATCTTCTCACCAAGGGCCCCTACTATGCTAAAATGCCCATAGTCAATTGCTGAATTTTGACTGGCCCATGACCAAGATGGCGCACGATACTTAGCCGCCTGCTTGCCTGGCCCACCGCGCTTCCAGCAGAGACATTTGACGAGCGCATCGTCGTCTTCGCACCAATGGCCGGCCATGTAACCGTACGGGTGAATGTTGTCAAGAGCTTTAGCTACACCACTAATGGCGAGCAGTTTATCGTCCATAAATGTCAAAGATCGATGCGAGTAGTCTCCCCCAATAAGGTGAACATACCAGTAGCGCAGCATCTGTTTGAGTTCTGTCTTCCTCGCTTCCTCGTTCTCCGCAGATTTAACCCGATGCGCTATCTTTGTGATGTTCACGCTACGGCCCATCCAAAGAAGTTCGTCTTCGCTTTCGTGAATCCCGTGGTAACACTCCCAATAGAGCTGATCTTCAGCATAGTGGATGATCCGGGGGGATAGGATTCGCTCTTGCATGGTCCATCCTCGGTCCCGGAGCGCGCAGTGGCTTAGCAGGTCACCGATATCTCGCAGATTGGTAGCTGAGCGGTCGACCCTCGTCTCTTGATCTGGGAATAGAAAGATCGAGCTCTCTTCGTTAGTTGAGAGCTTGCTGCAGATCTTCATGCTGTCCCTGTTATTGAAAATGGAAGAAGACTTCTCGCTGTGTAAAACTGCTTTGGTGTCTTGGCTGGAGTCAGCAGAGATAGTTACGAGGGCGTTTTGGTAAATGGAAGCCATTTTGACGGCTTCCCTTGCCCAATCTTCCTTGTCATCTTGAATAATGCAGAGACTATCGATCCAAACACATTTTAGACCAAGATTTCTGACCACTTGGACAGTGTCGGACAGAGTCTTGGGAAGCTCAACAAGATTGAACTCTGTCAGACGCATGCCAAGGTTCTTGGTGGTAGTTTGCCAGATGGCATCCAGGCCGCCCCATCTGTAGCTCAAGGCGGCATAAGATGAATATCCAACTGAGCCTGGGACTATCTTGAGCTTAGTACCCCGGTCCGTGTCTATAATCTCAACAAGTCTTGCTGCGCGCTCTTCTCCGACGAGTGTGTCGCCTCGTGAGAGGCTCCTTTGCTGGTGTAAGAACTGGATATCCTCGCATAATTGCAGCCTTCTCAACTCTTTTTCCTGCAGCGACATATCAGATCCTTCTGACAGAAAAGGTGATTCATACTCTTCATTATTGCCATGCATCTTTGATAGGCACTCCTGAAGGTCGTTGTCAATGATGTGTGTACAACCTTCAAAGCAATCTTTGCTCAGAAGGCATTTCTTTAGCCACTCCAAAGCATGAACAGTCGAAGTCAAACCAGACGTGCTTTCTGGTATCAGTCGAGTGGTCTTGGCACCTGATCGCTGAGCAGGATCCCCAAGAAGTGTCCTCATCGTAAGCCAGGGAATGCTTCGTTCGCGCTCACCAGGGGTTTCCGAGTCGACGTCCGAAACCACTATGGTTAAGCCATGTTTCGGGTGGTTATGTTGCCCATAATAGGCTCGAGCTTGCTGAGTAGCGAGAAGCTTCTGGTTTGATTCAGAAAGAAAGAATTTTGAGCGCTCTGAGCCCAGATGTCTCATTGCGTGACGACAAGGTATGCTTCTTAAGTTGAGTGGTAAAAGAGGCTTCAAGCTACTCAGTGCATGACGGCACAACTGGCATGTCCTCAAAGACTTGTAGAGCTCGAGTAGGTTCTTGTGTAGTGCGAAGCCCTGTTTGGAGACAAGTTCTTCAATATTTATCCTGGCACAGGTATCGCATAGAGACTAGTCCATGTTGGAAGAACTGGTGTAGAATTGCTGACGCTACGAGTGATTTGGCGACTGGCAGTCGCATAGGAATATTGAGAAGAAAACAGGTCAAAGTGTTTTCGAATGGTAATCTACTGCCTGGTTACTAATCATGGGGCGAGTTGCGAGCCGTAGGGCTCAGATTTGTCGCCTTCACCATCAATCCTACCCTTGTGCGATAGGTTGGATAAGTTCCGCCCATGGACAGCCAGCATGAGTGAAAAAAAAAGTCCACTCCGTAAAAGGGCCCTAGGGGAGGAAATAAAACTCGGGACCTAAAGCCTAACTAATAAAAAGATTTAGGTAACTTGGTATAAACTTAAGATAAGTTTAGGATACCTTTATAGAATTTATTTTATCACCCTAAACTTAGGTCTCATGTTTTCTTGCTCCTAAAGGGGGCCCTGGGGACCCCTCTCTGAGGACCTAAGCTCGAAAAGGAAGGATCGTCATCATGAGTAAGAAATAACCTGTACGCGACAGCCAAGCATACTTAGCTGCTCAAAGAAATACCTTTCTAGAAGGATTTAAACATATTACTACCGAGATTCGAGACTTGTCTGAGCTATCACGGAGAAACTTAGTAGACTGTAAATAGGGCCGGTTATAACGGTCGTTGTAATGATTGGCCTCTCTTCATCAACTAAAGCCTTAGGCATTTCTGTCTTTTGACAGGTACCATCTCCCATCAGGTATGGCTGAATGTTCTTACTTGCACACCAGGGATAGTGATGTTGCTTGTAGGATTCACCGAAGATTTCCAAAGATAACTCTACGGCGGATAGTCACAAGGCCTGTTGAAAACCTCCCGGGTGATGTTACTGTAGGCCCCTATTCCGCCATTTGCGCTAATGAGTCTGCAAAACACTTCATTCATTATCATCGGCACTTCATCAACATGGATTCAGTTGCTGCTGCGTGGAATAGATGTAAGATTTAGTTATTCGTTCAACGCGTAAAAAAGAATTCTCTTTTAGATGCATATGTAGTTAACAAACAAGCTTTTAGACTTGACGTGACGCGTAACAATTTTCTTCGCAGCCTGAAGCTTAACCTTATAGGCCGCCGTCATTCATAGTAACAATTTTCCCCTCCTTTTCTTCTACCTAACTCAATATCCAACGTTAACACGTACGTACGTCCCCCTTGACCAAGATGTTGCCACCAGCTTTGGTCAGCGTGTACCATGAGTACAAAAAGGACACCAACTCAATTGCATCATGGCTCGCTTCAACAGCCAAAGAATGCGGATATCCCGCCCATCTCCTGTCCAACACCCCCGTCAGTGTCACCAAGCAACAAACTGCCGGGGCTGGGCGACTCAAGGGCAAAGCCAGAGTCGAAGCTAAGAAGAAAGCCAAAGCCGCGCCCAACAAGCCGGCACCCCAAAAGGAAGGACCTCGATACATCATTGAGATCAAGGACTTTGTTCCTCTTGCCGAAAGCATTTCCAATTACAAGAAACCCGCTCTAGCAATCCCACAAGCATTCTTCAGCACCCTCAATCGGGTAATCTCCGTGAGGAATGGCTTCAGCGAACAGCTCCTTCGTCACAATGAGAAGCCAGATGTCAAGTCAGACGCCAGACATTCCTACTTTGTCGGAATCCTTGAAAAGGTCCGCGAAATACTCAAACCATTCGCCGACTCAGCTGCCTCTACCTCTACCGACACAATTGATCGATTGGCCAACACGTTTGATGCTCTTGAGGTCTATGAACCGTCGGAGGAGTTCCTCAACGCACCAGATATCCAGAGGCCCGAGCCAACGAAGAAAGAAGAAGCCATCTATGAAGTTGACCCCTCGCAGTCATTTGATGAGGCTGTCATTGCTTTCTGCATGATGTGCAAAGATTTGGCTGAAGTCAGAAAGTACATTTCGACCCTCTGGTCAGAGTTCGTCAGTCAAGAAAATGGTGCGCCAAGCAACGACCCTGGTGTACTGGCTGTCGTGACCAACACGGCGGTCGAATTCGGCCGAAGCATTGCAGAAGATGCTATGCCTGCCTTTCAAAAGCACGGTGGAACGACTGCTATGGCAAGGGAGTATATGTTGCTCACCACAGCTTGGAATGGTGAAGCTGGGAGCGATTTCGAACCTTACCTCAAAGACCCATCGACTGGACACGGGTTCTATGACGCTCTCTCCCATTGCTACTATCTCACCGAGACAACTCTCTTGACTCTGTCTCTCGTCCCTTGGAGAGGTGTTACGAGCATCTACTCAGAAGGGTCGTTTGGTGTTTGTGAACCTGAAATTCCCTGGAAGTCTAAGACTGTGGAACAAAAGATGACCGATCATCAAGTTATCACTACCGAGCTCTGGTTCGAGGCTTTAGCGCTCGTCCACCATGTTCCTGACTACCCATGCACCGACGAGTTCATTCGGGGCGTCAAAGAGTTTAAGGAGACGAAGAAAGTTCCCTTCAGCCTCGTATTTGCGGCTCAAGTCAATCTCGACATCCACCAGGTTGTTGGCAGTCATGCCGAATCCTCTGTCAATACCCTTCTCAACCGGACTGACAGTATGAACCAGGATTTGAAGTCGCACATCAACTTCCAGCAGGGCATCAAAGGTCCTCACTGGTCGCCGCGCGACGACAAGTGGCTGAAGGTTACCCAGGAGGGCTTTGACTGGTTTCTTGATGACCCATTGCACAAGGCAAAGACGATGGCGAACGACAACAGCTCTAACAGACAGGAGGGATTGATTCATCTCGCACGAACCAAGAAGTGGCGAATCTTGAGGAGATCTCCGGTAATCGCCGGCTTGGCCCTGTACTATCATCGCGCCGAGATGCACGAGGCTGGCCTCAAGGTTACCAATGCTTGGGGCTCTCTCATCCTGCCCGGACACTTGTACAATGCCCTTCTAAAGGAACAATGTATAAAGAGCAACTGGGTGGATATGGGGACTCTGTTTGGTGTGTTTGGGGAAGAACAGTTCTTCGTTGGTGGTCGACCCGACAAAGTGTCCGACTATGCCACGCGCTTCATGCTGCAAATCGGCGTCTCTGCAGCGGCGTTTACTAAAAACCGACGCCGTGGTCCCAAGATGGTCGTTGAAGATTTCTCTCGTGCTGGTGCACGATTTCTCACATCGCGTGCTTCAATTCACAAAAGTCTTCAGGACCGGTATCAACGAAACGCCAACCGCATGAATTGGACAGCAGAGAGCATACGCGAGATACTTCTACGAGCAGAATCGGAAGGCAAAGGCAAAGGCAAGAGACATTCGTATCTCACCGGTCGGTGTCTTGTCATCGCTGGTGGCGGCCATGCAGGGCGAGGTTCATGAGCTCGCATTTGGGTACCTGCCCATGCATCGTATGAGCTGGAAGATCCTGAGGGCCGTACGGACGAGATGTGACCCTTGTTTCAAGGAGACCTACGGATCGGACTTCACCCTAAAGGAATGGGAGCTTCCTTTCATGGTTGGCCATATTTTGCCTTTAGCTCCCGACGAGTCTATGGATATGCTGCGAACTGCGGGCAAGGTATGGGATAAATTAAATTATGGAGACACTATGAGCATAGGTATGCGTCGGATGTACGAGCTCTCTGGCATCGATTATGGCATCTCAGGGATCCACAACCAACTCTTTCAGGAATTCACCAATCCCCACGGATCACTCGTCGATGATGGTTTGGACTATGAGTCAGAGGAGTCAGACGATGAAAACTTCGCTGTCACTATGCACGAGGTGAATCTGGTCACTGGCCAAGTGACCAGCCGCAAAGAAAGAATTAAGACACTTGCTTCGGACAATCAACAGCTCGAAGAGTAAGGCTAATTGGTGTTTTGCGCGGTATTTACCTATCGGGACCGACCTGGGTCTTGCTTGATACCATGCCTCATACTAGGTAACTTTTGTGTTTTTGTTAGCTACAGTTGTTGCAATAAACTACACAAGTCTTAAATATCACTCATTCTACAGCCATCCTAAACCTCAAAAGATCATGCTGTTGAATGCTATCGAATGTCGCCTCCAACTCAGCAACGTCCCATTTGCAAGACAACCATCGCCCGTTCAACGCCCTATGTCGCTTTCCCATCCCTTCAGCTTTTAACAACCAGACAGAAAACGCCCCAACGAGATCTGGGCTGTCGGTCAAGACTGAAAATCGTAAGCTTCTGACTTGACTCAAATTCTGGGGATACTCACGGTGCTGAATATCCTTCGATGCGGCCCTTGAAAACTCGCTCTGCATCCCACCTGGGTGCACACTGGCGACAAAAATGCTCTTGTCGGCGTACTGGGCATGTAGCATCTCGATCATACGAGCTTGGGCTAGCTTGCTGGTGCAATAGTGAGATGTTGTGCCGAATCCGATGAGACTTTGAGCTGAGATGGAACTGATGACGATAAAACTGCCTTTGCTCTCGAGAAGGAAGGGTAAAAGGTGGTGTGCGGCAAGCCATGTACCTAAGCAGTGTGTGGAAAAGGCCTTTTGCACGTCCTCGAAGTCTTCTTCAAGAACTGTAGCCTTTGACAGAGGACCCGAGAACCCACAGTTGACGAACACGGCGTCTAGTCTCCCGTTGAATCGGCTCTGGACAGTTGAAGCAAGATTGGCTACGCTCTCATCGGAAGTGATATTGCACACCACAGAGGCAACCTTGATCGACGAATTAATATCACCAACCTCCATGGCTGTTGCCTCCAACGTCTTTTGCGATCGTGCAGCGAGGATCATGCCTGAGACACCGGCTTGAGCGAACGACCTTGCCAGCCCGGAACCCGCAGCTCCTCCAGCGCCGATTATACATACAACAAAGCCATCTGATAATTTTGTCTTCTTCGGGTCAATGGCGTCATATGGCTTGTCATGTTTCGTCTCCACAAAGTCTCTAACTTGCTGAGCATTTCTCAGGCTAGGAGTAGACATGGCGTCGTACCTAAGGAAAAAGAACTCGTTGTTGAATGAATATTTTACTTTGGTTGTAGGAATAATGAACAAAGGCGGCTTTTTGATTGTATCTCTTCAAGTCTCTTGGTGGTCGAACTCGTTGATATATCCCCGCGATCCCGGACTTTGCTATTAATCCCGGAGTTGCTCAATCGGGCCCGTTAGCCCTGCTGCTGTATGTCAGACGAGACGTGGGCGGTCAACATGTGGCTTGAGGCTGGGGGCACGGATTTATCTTATCTCCGCATAACTATTCGGTAGAAAACATTAGACTTTAAGATAAGATACCTGTTAAGATATGCTTACCATCCTAAATTTATGCTAAGTTACCTGAGCATTTTTGTCATTTAACATAGGAGTAAGGTCCTAAGTTTTCCTTCCTCCCCTCGAGGGGAAATGAAAGGCCATCACTCGAATCTGCATACCTTCATCAATCAGAGACTCTTATCCTCCGAAGGCCTTTAGAAATATACTTCCAGATATGGTCGTTGATTCGCTTCTGTTTGAACGCCTCTCTGAGGATATTCTGCATCATGTTCTTCTCACTATTGATAGCACCTTAGACCTTCATGATCTGCTTCGGATACTGTCTGTGGTCTATCGCTGCTATGTCTAATTTCGTAGGTTCAGGCTTTGTTACCGTCTCAAATGTGAATTGGGGTTTGGTATTGTTGATGCTTGTTCTGTTCGACTTCCAACACAGCCGATTTTCGAACCAGTCGCACAAAGGAAAATGTTCTTTAGTTCCTTGACACTTACGATGTGCAAGGTAGAGAACACCATGTAACACAATTAGTCATCCTGGAAAAGAAGTACATAATTCCTGCTGTCGGTTTCACTGAAAGATCGCCAAGCCACTTGCATGTCGGTATACTACTTAGTCTCAAACAAACACCACAACTTGCTGACTTTCCCCACTGATAGAGGCGCCATCTTCGCTATACTGCCGTGTTAGAAGAAGCTAAGCATATGCAATCTCCGCTCCCTGGTCTCCATCTTTGAAACAGTTTCCATCTCTGCCCGCTTGAGTGCAAGGAACCAATCGATATATCCTTGACCGAGAACACTATCCGCCCAAGCTCTGTCATCCTCAAGCTCTTTCAGTGCAGCTTCAAGAGAAGTCGGTAGAAGCTTGGTCAGTCCCATCTTCTCTCTTTCTTCATCGGAATACATCAATGTGAATTCTAGACTAGTTAGCAAATCAGCTGTTTAGGCTTCAATAGACTTACTAGTTGCATTTTCAATTGTAAGCGGCTTGGAGTCGAGTGCGGCACCAATGATTCCTGCGACCATGGCATATGAGTTCGAGGTAGCGTCATTGATACGGATCTCCCAATGGTTCTTGGTGACTCTTCTAACAGGCATGTCACGATTGTTATCACCCCAGCCCACAAGACCGCCAGTACACATTCTCCCGATATTGACTCTCTCATAAGAGTCCACTTGGCACATTCCCAATGCCATGAGTGCAGGCATATGGCTCAGTATGCCCGCCATGGCTTCATCCGGGTTCCAGTCTTTATCTTCTTCCTTTGAGGTTGCCGAGATGTGAATGTGCTGTCCGCTCTTCTGGCCCTGTTCTCCCTCATATGGTGTCGGATAGAAAGTCGCAAGGATCCCATACTTGTGTGCCACATTCTGGATTAGCTCTTTGGCGTAGTAATAAGTGTCCACGGCTTCAATGGGAGGAAGAGGTGGGAGGGCAACTTCATAGGCCGATGTACCGTACTCTTTGATCACCTGCTCAACTTCAACCCCTCCTTCGCTAAAAGCAACAATTATTTCGTTCAGTATAGGCCAGACTTTGGAACGGAGAGTGCCGAAAGTACCAGCCACTCCCGGTTTTGCAGGCTGAGCAGCTTCTAGAGTTCCTGGAACGAGAAGACAGAATTCCAACTCAATGCCAACCCGGAAGGTCAACCCGTGAGAGTTTTCAGCCTTTTTTATGATGTCTTTCAGCAGGAGTCGGGCGTCGGTATTCTGAAAATCGACAGTACCAACGCAATGAGCTGCGTTGCCGATTCCGGATGAATCATGCTTCATCGTTCGTATCGAGGAAACATCGGGGTGTATCATTCCCTTCCCGTTGAAAAAGGCGAATAATTGAGGGATGAATTCACCGGTTGTAGGTACGAGTGTATCCAACGGTGCACAGTCAAGGTGGCCGCCAGATTTGACGAGGTTCTTGAATCGTGAGGCAGGGAGTAATCTGGTTCTTGAAATCCCACAAATATCGACCCACTGCAATATAACGACTTGAACTGAGGGATTTCGATTGAAAAATTCCTCGGCTGGTCCTGCAGCAATGTCTGCGTGCATCTCTTCATGAAAACCGGTTGACATGGTAAGGAAACAGCCTAAGTGAGAACCAGAGTTAGCCCGGAAATATGAGACTCTGGTTTATCTTTTGTTTTCGGGGTTTCGAGCTGGCTGCACACTTTATATGCTTATCTTATTCTGACATTGGTATCGAAGAGGTGGCGATGAAGTAGGCCACCATTCTGGAATCTGACCTGCGACCTTCCTGTCTTAGACAATGCGCTGAATCAGCGGGTGACACTTCGTGCCTTATCGAGTAAGCCCTAGGCATCCTTCATGCCGTCAGACGACAGAATAATGGTATTGAGCTAGCTCGGAGCTCTGAGGCCCTGGGAAGTCCTCTTCGGCTGTTACAAGATTCCCCAAGAAGCAAAAGGCTCTCGTATCTTGAAGCAGGATGAGCAAATAAACACATCAAAACTGCCATGAAGATTACTGTCATGTTTTGCCCCATCACCTTTTGTCTCTTGAGGACGAGACCATATTTCTTGCTTCCATTAGACGTCATAAGATGTGGAAGGACTGGCGTTTCGGAACTCCGTATTGTCACATTTCCTAAATGAGTGATGCAAGTGGTTGCAAGTGTATAGTCTTTGCCGATATGGAAGTGCATAAGCAGCAAGTTGTATGGAGGCAAATACGAACAATCATACTTCGCCTTATCGCCGATCATAAAATTGGAAAATTTGTAAAAAGCAGAATAAAATGGTCTGATTTCGAAATTATTATCGCATGGGTAATGCTAGTCACAATCACGATCCCAAGGCTCCTAAGCACCCAGTTGCTATCATGGCATATTGTACTATGTATTCTCTCCAGCTCGTGTATATCCAACACTATCAATCCTCCTCACCGCAGCGAAATGCTTACTCGACAGGACCATCGTCCGTTGGCTCTTGTCGACCTTGGTCTCTTTGCGACAGATCAGAAGCACCAGCCAACTCAGAACCGATGACATATCTCGTCTTACGGAAGATGCTCTGCACCACAGTCTCGTGATCCTCCTTCCACTTCTTGTAGTTGGCCCAACCGACCTGCAACTGCAGAGAGTAGTCGGCACTCTTGACCTTGCTCTTGTAGGTCGGGTCATACTCATCCGGGTTATTGGGGTTGACACCCTCGTCAAATGGCACCCCTCCCATGACGTTTCGGAAGTAGATCATAACGTCGCTAAAGGTGTAGCCTTCCTTGGGCTGTGGTGGAAGAGGCTTCATGTTTAGTGGCGGTACCATTCCGTAGGTTTGCTTCACTCCATTCTTGACCTTGCCATTGTACATGGGATGTGAGGTTGACGTTGAGTGACAAGAGGCACATGCCGAGATAAAGTTGTCGGCTGGGCCATTCATACGGCCATTCCATCCCCAGGAGGGTCGTGTGCCACCTTCTCGCTTTCTAATATCCTCTGCTTTCTTGCTGATATAACATTCTCGCGGCTTAGCCTCAGCCTTCGTCTCCTCATAGACCTTGTTCGTTAACCAATGATCATTACCCCACTGGAGGCCAACAAGAGTGAGTCTATCCCAAGGCTGACGGTTTCATAACGAGGTTAGCATAAGAAAATTTCCCTTGGTTATTGGGAGTATACTCACGCCTTTTCCAGCCTGATCTTTGTTATACATGAAAGTGCCAAAGACCCATCCGATCGGTGAGCGTTTATCGACGACAGCAAAGTCGACTTGGATCAGACGAAGCGGCGATGCGAAGTCATTACGCTCCTTTCCGTTGCTGGTTGACTTGGAAATGACCTGCAATACTTGTTAGAGATCGTAGTCCTGGTGCCGTAGTCAGCACAACTCACTGCGTGCATTGTTGGGGCGCCATCTTGAATGGGCATCTGCTCGGGTGTTGAGTTGTTCAATAAGATCTGGCTAATGTCAGTTATAATATTTTGTCCGCGTCAAGTGTTGCCCTACCTTGAAAACACATGTTCCGACCGGAAACTCCTTGTTCTGGGAGAAGTCGGGATTATCGGGATCCTTCCACATATCGCCAAAGACAGTGGCACCTTGAGGAATGTTAGACCAAGACGGACTATAGCATGATGAGACGTACCGGTAGCGTTATAGAATCCAACGGCCCAATTTTGTAGGGTTACATTTTGTGTCTTAGCAAACTCTAAGGCGGGTGTCGCTCTCTCGAATGTGAAGCCATTGATGGGTTCACGCTCGGTACAGCTCGAGTTTGGGTCACGATAATGCATCCAAGGTGCATGGTACCAGTCTCGGATCTTGTTTTCATTGAGTCGAAACCCTTTGTCGACATTGCCATCAAAACAATACTCTCTGATGGCCTCAGCAAACTTTTCCGGTTCCTTTTCGTAATCGTACTTGAACCACGGCGCATTCTCGCCCTCAAAGTCACCGGGCAATCCGGGGGCAGGGATCAATGGGGAGGGAGCATGAGGGAGCGAATCATCCTTCTGTGCCTTGAGGCGAGCCTTGAGAATGTCTGAGGTAGGGTAGTCGTTGCGAATCTGCCAAGGGCTGAATCCAACGGGAGTAGGGTGGATGGAGGAGGTATGGAACTGCACTTGAGCTTCAGTGGCCTGCAACCTTTCACTTTCTGTCTGAATCAGTGACCCAGCAAGGCCGGTTCCTCCAAGCGCAGCGCCGCCAGCCAAGAGCTGACGTCCAGTGATGCCCGCGAAAAGTCGGAAAGCCATATTTCGGGTAAAAGCAGAAAGAGAGAAAATGGGGGAACAGATAATCAGAGACCGAACACACTCACTTGTGCGGAGATATGGTTCTTAAGTGCCCAACCCCTACAGTGACGGCTTTGATAGAGACCTGTCCAGACTCCAGCCGCTACGACAAGCTAAGACCAGGCTGGCGACGTCGGAGCTGAACATCCTGCTATCACTCCCAATAGCAGTATTAATTAGCGATATCTCAGTGGCTCGGCCCGTCCCCATGAATTAAATACCGTTCTGGACCCAGGAACTATCCCTTGTGGCGGGAACGTGGCTCGCTGAGCTTTGATAAATCACTGCCATTTGTGTCTAGGCGGGTTTCAGGGATCTTACAGCGCTGGATCCGATTGGCGGCACAAGTGCAGCTGAACTGCTATCACATTCTTAGTGAGTCCAAGATGACTTTAGGCGAAATGTTATTGGCCAGAAGCCGAGAGTAGACGAGCTACTTCCAATAGACATATCAATAGTTCAGTCGTCCTGTTACACCACATTTTCTTTCCACATCGATGGATACGTATATCTAGTCCATTCAATGCATACTAAGATCTTATAGAAATAAATGTGAACATTCTTTTGTACTTATGAACAAGGTCGCGTGCTTCAAAAACGTGTTTGTAAATCGATTCCTTCCAAATCTTCCATTGTCACTCTCGTCAGGTTTCGCCATTCGCCACGCAATGTACCTATATCGATGAGGCTGTGGGCGGCAAGATACACATTCAGTCTCTCCAGGTAAAATCGCATCTATCAGCAGACGCTTGCCCGGGAAGCTTTCAGAGACAGAACAAAAAGAGACAGGCCCATGCGGCTGTTCACGATACATTGTTATTTGTTCAGGCGCGTATCACTTCGCCAGTGCCAGAGGTGAATCAGACAAGGAACTTCTGTTCCGTTTCAGAGGCCAATAATGTAGCAATCACGGATTAAATACCCGTTTTCAAAGCTAGGTGAATATGCTGAGGAAACAGACTCAGCCTCTTCACGTATTGTTCCCAGATATAAAACCCCCTGGCCTCGCCCCCTTCTTGGCAGCGTCATTAATCCCATCGGTAACGATTTCGTCCCAAGTGCTCTCTCAGTTCGCCATCATATTGGCAAGTATCCAGCCTCGATTCATATGAAGAATTACCAACGCATTTCCAAACGACAATAACATCAACTTAACCGCAGGTATTCTTCGTCTCACTCGCCACCATGAATCCCACTCCTCAATTTTCCGCTTATGTCGCGGTCCCAGAGTCAGCCTGTGAAGCCAAGCCGGATAACTATCCTAGCCCTCTTGGTCAAGACTCTCATGTCCATGAGTGTGGAAAAGGTATTCGGTGCCGGTGCCAGGGTTGTGATGGCTGTACTAAGAAGATCTATTGCATCAGCAGCCTCCAGTGCTACGATTGCTATTGCAACTGCCCTGTCTAGATACTGTCGGAGGTTCGAGATAAGGTGGTTTATTTTATCTCTATTGCATCCTTGTTGATGCAAGCTACCTCCAATCCGCGTATGCGATACTTTTTTATTTGGGCTTTGATATTTTCCTTTTTGGGAGGCTCTGGTATTGTTCTTTGGTGTGATTTCCCATGCAGCGTTCACGGTCAAGCGAACGAGAGACCTAGCAGGTTGCTCGACAGGTCAGGGAGAATCAAAGAAAGCTTTACCAAAAATACCCATTAGCTCCGTTGAATTGTACGTGACTTTTTATGTGATGCCGAGCCCAAAAGCTGTAAGAATTCTTCCACATTTCTTGTTACGTTCAACACTGCGTTTAGTTTTTGATAGAACCGAGGGGGAAGTATGTTACAAGCACCAGGAACCTTCTGCATCAAGATGTCACCCTCACGTTCTGCTGAAACAGGATGTATTCATTCTATATCCTGTATCATAGAATTTAGAGCCGCAATCATTACATATTGGGGTTCCAGTGTCCGTCACCTGTTATTACATCACATAAAACACATCAAGTCAGGCAATTTGTTACTATGCTCTTTTTATAATTTTCTCAATTTCTATACTTCTATCCTACTCCAACTAAACTTCTCCTTAGCAAAGCATGCGAAAGAGAAACACCAATGTAAAGCATGCTAGGCATTCAAGAATAGCAAGCCTAGAGGAAACAAAGCATCCCAAGTCGGCTATGAATAGCCACTTAGGCAGGGCAGTTCATGTTGCAGCTAGAGCACTGCATGGAGCTCCAGTTAGAAATCTCGTTCTTGCATCCACTGCAGCCGGTACACTCGCATCGAGTGCTATGGGGGCACTGAATAGGTTGGGGACCAAACTCAGCAGGCATGAGGGATGGGAAGTAGCTGTGAGTAGTCTCGGTGGGTGAACAGGGGGCCGAAGACTCAGCGGTGAAAACAATGGAAGGATACATTTTGAAGGTAGGTTTTTAGTGGTTGCTGTGTGCGAGTGTGAGTAGATGATCGTAACTGTAATGCTGTTGATGTGTTGTTGTGCTGTTGTGAATTGGTAGTGGAAGTTGCTGTGATGCAAGTAATGATTCTTCCCATATTGCAGGGCAGATGCATGGCATTTATACACTCTGAAAAAGACTCGAACACTTCTGTTCAATCAAACAAGGCTCTTATGTCGAGATCGTTCGAATTACTTGTTCACGGTGACGGTCGGCTAATCCTTCACTGACACGGTGGCTGCTCTTAACCAAATTCCTTGTCTTCTGCACACAATACAGGTGTTCTGTCTTAAGCTCAGACTTTTAACTGATATCACGATCTACCTTGCTTTGTTTCCAAAGATGGGTTTCATTCCTTTGTCTGCGCTGTGAACAGCACCACCTATGCATTGAATAATGGTTCTTTGAGCTGCCTAATCAGACGAACACCACCAAACCATGGGTGACTTACAAGATGACGTCTATGGCCTTTACCAAAGATGTAATCCCATTTAGCACGAGCTTATGTTCAGTATCACGCGTAATACATGAGATTTTGTTAGCTTCAGGCTTGAAGTCGTTCGCCTGATGTATGCATTCTGCTTTACGACTCTTGGCTCTCGGACACTCCTGAAATCTCATACAAGGCTTCGATGGGGATGAAAATGTCATACTTTGCACAGCTGAAGGAGACTGTGATTCCGTGGATATCGCTGAGAGCACCACGTACATACACAGGCACCAGTAACTTGTACCTAGCATCAAACTTTACTACTGAAGTGTAGCTGAAGCACTAAAGCCGAGTCCTTCATCATATCTTGAAATTTCATTCCGTTGCCCGCTGTGAATCGTCTTTCTCTTTGTGTATAAAAGCGAGGCACCATTTCGACGAACCTGAGAAATCTCACACTTGCATTACCTCAAACTCTAGTGCCACATAACTCAAGACAACAAACCTTTCACTTTTACCATTATTTTCACAGAAACAATAGTCATTCTTCGACCACATTCAACATGGATCCCTCAACGACTTCCAGGATCACCTCTTCAGTCCCATCGTCTCCTCAGGACGGTGCAGCCGAAATGCCCTCTCCAATCTCAGCCAACGATGGTGTCCAGCCCATTCAGTGTCCTCACAGCGAGATTTGCCAATGTGCGGAATGTCCCGGCTGCAAGAACTTGATTTATGTCTGGAGGACTGAGCAGTGTGCTGCATGCTACATGGACCACCCTGCCATTGTTCAATAAGGGATGGGTTTCAACTCATGTGTCCGACAATGGAAACATCTACTGCACGAGATATTGCTACAAATACATGCCATTTACAATGATTAAGAGATATTAATTACACGATTACCATTTAGTTTTCTTCTTCTAGATGGTCAAGTGAATTTGAAATGGGTCTCTGTGGATCTGACTCTTTGGGTCCGTAAGGCTCTGCCAAATTGTGCAGCAGTCCTTGGGTTCTTCTCGAGATTGCTGGTGTAGCATCAACTTATCTCCCGATTATGTATAGAACGCAGTAAGCTCTAGAATCTAAATCTACATTCCATGCTCTTAGTGGCCAGTGTTTTGTGTCAAATTTCTGTCGAGGAGGCTAGGTCCCGTCTGGGAGATCCACAACAGTCCAGAAAAGAATGTGGCAGTGACATCACTTTGAAGCAAAACAGCCTTATAATGCTGATATCCTAGATAGTGGAACTGATTTGGCGGAGAAAATCCCGTCTAGGCGGCTAATTAATCTTGCGGCTGGCTCAGTGCTGCGCCATGCCGTGAACGTAGGGATGGGGCTCCTATTCTTACAAGCGGTCGCGGGCTCATCAATATCGTAGATCATCAGAAGACGACAAACAATCTCGAGACCAATCATGTTAAGAGCTCTTCGTCCTCGCACTTTACATGTTGACGAACGTTTAAATTTCTCACATTGAGCTCTCCTACTTCTTTCTTGACATTTTTGTCTTGAAACCAATCTTACATGCTCCACCACTAGATGGGGTCAGCATGGTTTCTGTCATCCTGAATCCACGACTCTGAGGCTGACGCTCGGAGAAACCAGCTCAATCCAGGTTGTGATCTGACAGGATTCAAGCACCTGAGCCACTGACTGAGGCTTGTGCCCAAACAAGCGGAACGATATTTATATATCCCAGCCTCGGGAAATCTCCTTTATTATGAACATGTCTACTTCCGCTATTCCGATAGAAATCCTTTTCCTCTATTAATTTTCGTTGATACTCTGGAACAATAGTTCAAGGATATCGTGGTGATATCAGATACCGACCGAAATGGCTTCCCGTCGCCCTGATCTGTCCCAATACCCTACCGGATTCACGGTTCTGCGCATCTTCCAAGCTGTACTGAATATCATCACCATCGTTGTCACGTCTTTCACAATAAATACCGTGGTCATTCCGGGGAACTGTTTGCTGATCATAACCGTACGTAAAAAGAAAAAGAACCTATCGTCCGTGAAAACGATTTGCTGACATTGGTTACAGAGCTCTACTTCACTTCTGGTCTCAACATGGATGGCCTTTGCTCACATGTTCTCCAACCGCCTCTTCAATTACTTGGTCGCAGCGGCTCTTGACACGATTCTCACTTTATTCTGGCTCGTGTCATTTGCCGTTCTGGCGGCACAAACGGCGGTGCTATGGGCCCACGGCACTGATTACTGTGAAAACAACAAGTGCCCCGACAACCTCAAGAACGTGACGAGTTTTTACGGATACGTCTTTGCTACTTGCGTCGGTCTTGGTGGCTTAGCATTGTAAGTTAATGGGGGATCTGGGAACATGTCCATCATACTGACCAGTTGTAGTCTATTCTCCTGCATTTGCCTTATTTTCCACGGCATCGTCAGCTGTCGACAACACCGATATAACCAGATCGGCACGAATAACGTCTCGGAACAAATTTTTGTCGGCGACAGGCATCCCCAGGGCTCGACTGAGTATCGGCCTTTAGCATAAGTCACTCAGTTAAAGCGAAGAGAATTTAATGATACCAATGATTATTCCTAGAGTAACTTGCCTTGTAAAATCTGTTTGTAAACTCTGGGTGCTGGTGATTCTTATCTTGGAGTCGATAAGATAAGATACGGGCCAATCGATAAGACATCGCTTCTGGGTAAAGTGATCTGCTAACGTCTGCTAAGGAGTACTTTTCCTAGCTCACAAAATTGCCTGCACAAATGGTATCCTTTATTGTGACCTAGCATACTTGTTCGTTCGTTTTGCAACTCACGAACTGGTCTTGTTCATCTGGCGTAATGGAAGAGATAGTTGCTACGAAATATCCATGGATAAACCTAAAGCCCTTACCAATGGAACCTTTGCTGGGCACTATGTAGTAAAAGAAGATGGTACATCATGAAATAAGCAATTATCGTAGTGGTCTCCCCGTTCATCTGCATCACTTTTTGGCTTTGCCACTTGTTTCCTTCACAAAACTCTTTCAGCATTCGTAATTCTCTTCCATCTTCTCAAGATGACTGAATGATCTCTCATGTATCCCCGACCATGAAGCAACTTGAACCATCTGCCCTGGCCAAGCTGTCGATTTGCACTGGATTTCTCCTGCTGCTCTGATCCTCTGGTTACCCTACGCTTGCGGCTGCTTCAAGTGGGGCCGACCGTCAACCGCCGATCGCCCGACAGCATCAATTACAGTACATTTATGACTGATTGCTCTCATGATTTCCATCCAAATCAATCATACGATACTAGAAATATCCAAAACGCCGTTATAGGCTATCGCTATCGATTTGCCGCGACGACATGCTCAATAGTCAATACACGTCGCAGTTCAATCGCCGAGTCGGGCGGGTTGGGATCCACCTCTCGGGGATCAAAAGCGGAAGCCAAACAAGTCGCCGGGACGGGACAATTATATCAGATCAAAGTTTCCAGATCATTCGCGTCGGGCACTAGATTATTAGCATTTCTCAGCAAGTCTTTCGAAATACCACCATAGCCCTTGTATAATTATTCCCTGTATAACACTTACGACAATGGCATCGCTTACATCCACTATTCGCAGAAGTGCAGTTGTTCTTGAAAACTTACCAACAAAAGCTTTCACATCGCTAGCTGTGGCACAATCTTCAAGAAGACAGACTTATTACACTGCCGCGGATAACTCCATCCAAAGAAAAAGCCGAATCAGTTGCCAAAAGAGTCTAGCATCGAGACAACCTTGTCTTTTACACTCACGACATCCAACCCAAAATCACATCATCGGCCGCGCTAGATTTGCGACTGCTACAACCATAATGGCAGAACCCACAGTCCACTCCCTGTTTGAGCCTGTCACTGGTACCTGGCAGTATATCGTCTCAGACCCCAACACTAAGAGCGCCGTCATCATCGACCCAGTCCTAGACTATGATCCTGTCAGGGCAGCGGTGTCAACGGGATCGGCTGATGCCATCCTCAAGACTGTCAAAGACAATGACTTGAAGATTGAGATGATTCTAGAGACGCATGCTCATGCGGACCATCTGACTGCTGCATCATATCTCCAGTCAGCCCTTGCCAGAAGTCAAGGTTCCAAGCCACTCATCGGTATTGGAAAGCTTATCCGCCAGGTTCAGAGCTTATTCGGAAAACGATATGGCATCGATCCCAGAGAGTATGATACTGTGTTTGATAAGCTATGGGAAGACAATGATGAGTTCACCATTGGCACTTTGACTGCCCGTGCTGTTCATCTCCCAGGTCATACGCCAGATCACATGGGATACCATATTGGCAGTAGGTCTCGTTCAAACTGATACGCCTCTACCTTAGTTACTAACTTGCTCCCTAGAAAACGTGTTCGTTGGTGATTCCATCTTTCATGTTGACATCGGCTCCGCCCGCGCAGACTTTCCTGGTGGCAGTGCTGAGGCCATCTTCAACTCTGGCCGCAAGCTTCTCGCACTCCCAGAGGATACAAAGATCTGGGTAGGGCATGACTATCCACCGGCTGACCGAGAAGCCCCGGTTCCCTTTGCTACGGTGAAGGAACACAGAGAGAACAACAAGCATTTCAAGGATGGAACGCGTGAGCATGAGTTCATTGAGATGCGCAAGAAACGTGATGAGTCCCTTGCTGCGCCTCGATTGATTCATCCTTCGTTGCAGGTCAACATTAGAGGTGGACGACTGCCGGCACCGAACCCGGCAGGACTTAAGACGATTCATTTACCAGTGACGGGTTCGTCGTGGTAGAGAAGTCTTGTGACACAATGCCCTGTCTAAGGAACGCATATTGTATAGTAACGTGGAAACGGTCCTTTCTATTTGGTGCTGAAGAACCGGTATTCAGAATGATAGTTTAGCCAGCCAAAACAGATCGAAAATTACTTTCAGTATCTCCCCATTTGATCTCTACTACATGTTTGTCGGTACAGATAGCGCTTTGCATTGAAAATAATTACATGTAGAGTCCAGGCTCCCATTCGTTGAATAGTATCATTATGTCAAATTGTTCCCAGAGCATAGCTTGTCGGCGATCACCTATCGAAACTTCGGGGTCTGACAGTTCTTGCATGTCAGCCCATGAGATACATTGGATCAAGGCTAATCTATTAGGTCTACGATTCTTCTGATTCTATTCCAAGTATCATGCATAAACTCAAAGTACAGTAAGCAATCAGTTACACTCTTTTCAACCGCAATATCTAAGCAAAGTAGAGTCCAGCCACCAACCCAGCACCAAACATGGAAACGATTGTGACAAAGGAGCTCAATCCCATCGTGGCCATGCCACTGATACCGTGGCCACTCGTGCATCCACCGGCGATGCGAGCGCCAAAAGTCAGAAAAGCTCCGCCAGCTAGAACCATTGGCAGTGATGCCTGTTCGCTTTGAGCCATGACCTCCCGGATGGCCGGAAATTTGGACAACGCCGCCCAAGAACCCATCATTAATCCACATGCAAAGAGAATGTTCTGCGGGATCGATTTAATACCCTTGCCACCGATAAGATCCCAGAAGAACTTTCCAAACTCCTCATAGGCACCACTGACCCCAACGGGCTTCTCGGTCAAGATAACAGACGATAACTGTCCGAGGCCGATGAGGAGGCCACCGACAACCGGATGCAGCATGGTAACACTTCTCGGGGCAATGTATAAGATGCCAGCAAGTATCGCAAGCATCGTTATCTCATACCCGACGAGAACCTTGCCTGCAGATAACCCGGTAACATCCATGACTGATGTATTCTGGACACGGCTCGTCGGCGGCTTGACCACCCACGGCTTACACCGCACCCAGATAACGCCCGCAAGGAGCGACGTGCATGCGAGCAGCCGACTGGCGCCAATACCCGCCGTGGCCTGCACCAGGACCGTCCCGGGACAAGCACCCGTTAAGCTTATCCCCAGACCCAGCATGGCGCCACCAATTATGTTGCCGTCGTATGGGCCCAGCCATCCGTGCGAACTTGCTGACCGGGCTGGGATCTTTGTGGTTTTGGAGTTGTAGAGGGTGAAGATTGTGGCACTGGTCGCGGATGCGGTGAGGAACGTGGCGAGCATGTGAAAGTCGGAGAGGCGGAATTGATTCTTTATGACCTGCGGGTTTGCTACGCCTGAGAGAGTGAGGCCTGTGCCGAAGATGGCACCTGTTAACAAACTTGTTGCCATGATTGTTAAAAAGATCTATGTATGTAACTCTTTGATGTTTTTGATGATAAAGTTCGAGACACACGGCAGAGGCTGAAAATCTTTGCTCTATTAACTCGCTCTATCGCTGTCTAAAATCACGCTTCATTTCCGCTCTAGTGCAGTTTAAGCTCGCTAGTAAACCAAATGATCATTAAATCTAGTCCCCGATCCGATGAAAAAATTAGAGTTTTTCTGGAGAGGCCGATATCCACTGATTTTCTCCGGAACGGCTCGGGGAAGAACGGGCGGAGTGGGGCTGTTGGCTTCGGCGCCCGGAAGTCGGAAACAATCAGTCATTTTCTGCTTCCGTCTCGGTTCCAAGACGGCACTCGCTTCTCCTTGCATTGGCCACCGCCGCCGTCACCGCCTCGTCAAGATCGGCGTGGAAGAAGGGCCTGTCGGTCGGGAAGACTGGTCTGAGACCTTGTTTTTCTGCTGGTGTAACAGATGATGACGACTCGATTTCTGTGCTTGTTTGTGTGCCGATTGTACTTTCGTCGTCTGTGCTGCTCTGTCGTCTTCTATTTTCGTGCGTCTCGTCGAATGATCTGGCCAATGGCAGAATTGAAGTCCAGCTTCCAATTGAATGACCATTTTCTGTCGCACTCTGGCCGAAGCCAACAGCTGTCAAAGCTCGTCTCGCCCATCGATTTCGCAGTCCACCAAAATGCCATTGGATTGAGTATGGGCTCGCCCATCGATCAAGTGCATTCCTCACATCGACCAGGCCCTGAACACTGGTGATGTCAATATTATGAATTGTTGAACAGTCTATCACGATTGCTCGTAACACAGGAAGTACTGTGTCTCCTTTGTGCACAACTGGTTTGTCACACCACAGAGCCTCCGACTTGTCGCACTCCGGCTCCTCGGTCGCCCGTTTTGTATGAGTGTACACGTAATCTGTCAACGTCTTGAAGTGCATTGCTTGGTTGAGATAATTGAGGCCTTCAGGAAAATGGTAGATCAAGATGCCTGGATGGGGGCTTTCGACTGGGATGTCTTTGTTGGAAGCGTCTTTTCGAGAAAGACTCAAGTAAATGTCACGCGATGGTGCCTTCTCGCGCGCAGTTGCAGCAAAAGGCTGCTCCTCTTCGCTTGGATCAATCTGCTGGACAGTGACCCGACCAAGAAACTCGCCGCTGGTGCGAGCAATACGAACAAGTAGAAGTAGGAACGAGAGACCAGTGGTGACATAGATGCCCGTCTCAAGTCCCGTGAAAATTGCGATAATAACACCAGCCACCCAGATAAAGAACTCAAAAGGTGACAATCGCCAATACTTCATCACTGTAGACGGAGAAGCAACGAGGTTCGAAACAGCATGGATAATCAGACCAGCCAAAGCAGCTCGTGGAATGAAGTAAAACACTCCCGTAAGAGCGTAAAGCGCAAGAAGTAGCATGAAGGCGCTGAAAAGACCGGCCATGGGTGTCTTGACACCAGCCTTCGAGAGAACGGCTGAGGCACCAAATGACCCCGTGCATGAGTAGCCACCCAAGAATGGCCCGATGATATTTGCTGTGCCTTGAGCCATGATCTCTTGCGATGGAGCAACCTCGTACCCATGCTTCTTACCGAAGCTTTTGGCGATGGCGATATGCTCGACGATGAGGATGATAATGATGATTGGGCTCTGAGGGAGAACAACACCAATGAGATCAGGCTTTAGATCCGGAAGGCCAGCATGAACGAAGCCTGTGATGGGTTAGCGGTTGATCGAGGCAATGCTGAGAGGTTGACCTACCTTGGTTGATGTGTCCCACAATTCGGAACTTGCTCTCATCTTCCTTCAAGTTGCGGTTGACCAGGAAGCTCACCAATGTATATAGTAGCATGGCGAAGGTGAGGCGCAGGGAAGACATGATTGACCACATCTTTTTTCGCGCAGGTTGACGAGCCTCCAACTTGGCAAAGACAAACTTGGCCAGCTCGAGCAGAACAAGACAGGTGATACCGATAGCAGCGTCCAGCTTGGTGCCGCCCAGGTTCTTCATTGTCGATATGAACACTTTGTAAGGCTCTTCACGTGTATTGACGCCATGGATACCCAGCAAGACTGGGAGCTGAGTGCACATGATAGAGATGCTGGCTGCTGTAATGAAGGCTGATACTGGGATGTAGGGAATAACCTCGACGAGCCATCCAAGACGAAATAGACCCATTGCGAAGAGAATAATGCCAGTCATGAATGATAATGTTCCCGCGATCTCGGCGCTCGTGTAGGTATCTGGTCGTGATTCATGGACGTGGGAGATAACTTCTCCAACGAGAAGAGAACCAACAGCGGTGGTCTACAGCCTCAATGTTAGCCAAGATGTAAAGAAGATAGATGATTGACGTACTCCAATGACAATGTCCTTTGATGTTCCAAATAACCAGTACGTTGCCGCACCAGCAAAAGAAGTATACAACCCAAAATCTGGCGGTAGCGTGGCAAGAAGGGCGTACGCCATGGCTTGAGGAATAACAACCAGCCCAACGGTCAAGCCAGCGATGCTGTCACCCAACAGCCATCGCCAGTTGTATCTAGGCAGCCAATTCAAGCAAGGAAACAAAGACTTGGCAAAGCGAAGTGAATCGTGTCGGCTAGGAACGCACTCCCCCAGCGCCTCCTTCACCGTCGGTTCAACTTCGTAATAATCGATCGTCTTCTTCATGATTGCCCCAGGAAGAAAGTAAGGTTATTTTGGAGAAAAATCATGTTTATTTTGTGGGCCGTTAGGAAGGATTTATAGATATCATAGTTGAGGCCGACAGCCGTGGAGCGAGACGGTAAAAGTCGGCGGGGCCGCTGTGAGACGTTGGTCGCCGATCTGTTGGGGCCGGCGGTGACGGGGCCGATACCCTCGGACGGTCATGAAAATGCAGGGAGAATCGAGATCGGGCCACGAAACCTGCTGATTTGTTTTGTCTGTTTTTGAGAGGTCTTGTCGGGCGGTAAGCATGCGGTACAGCCTTTCTTTGGGGAACTCGGTCCGAAATGACTCTTCGCTCTGGAAGGGAACTCCAATATGTAAATAATTGAAAGATTGGTAGTTACAGCTTATGACGGCTCAACGAGACATATCAAGCCAATATCTATTAAAAAGCCCAAATTGACTTAAGGCCATTTCATATACATATACACCCTTAGTACATATAAGCCTCTAAATCCAAAACATGATAATATGCTTTTATCACAACATAGTCAATAACCTTATTGGCAACAACTTTGATACGAATGAAGAACGATAAGCCGATTCCTGACGGCGTCTGCGAGTCGCAGGAGCAAGCATTGAACATTTGGTATTTGATCTATCTTATCTTATTAATTCTTTTCCTACAGCGCGACATCTATCCGTACTTGCGGTCCACCCGTCCTGCCTATCTGATAGCCAGCGGAGTCTCCAGTAAGCATTTAATGTCGCAATGTGGAACGAACACATTCTCACAAAAAACTTTCATGTTCTCAATATGTAATTAATTACATTACTTGCACCTATATAGACAAAAGAAGAACTTGCTTGAAAGCAAAACCTGGTACTAGCTCACACGCAAAGAACGCTTCAAAGTCCCCGCCCACCAAATTTTAAGAATCCAAGATGGGGCCGTACGCTGGAATACCGCGACTCTCCAGCTGATAAACAACTTTCGCTGTCGTCGATCTGTTGGAAATAATGCACACACATTCAGCACCACTCTCCTTGTAGGCTTGATATGCCAACTTGACCATATCTGGGCGACCTTTTTTATCTGTATCCCAGATAATGGCCTCAGAGTCCATGGCAAGAATAGTATCGAGAATCTCTTGTCCATACGTTGAGAGAGGGTTCTTGGTAGACCAGACTACGTGGCATGGAACGCGCCTCTCCATGATAACAGGCATGCAGGGTCCAATGCCTGATCCTGTTGCCACCAGAACGACCTTCTTGAACAGCGGAGCGACAGCAAGAACACCAGATGCTGGAGTACCTCGAGTCCAGATGGATGTCGGAGGCTTCTCGATGATCCGCTTGGTCCAATCACCTGCTTTCGATACAATGATTGAGAAGCCTTTACCGCTAGGTTCAGGAATGGCTGCGAAAGCATGCCACTCGATCATGGGTCGATCAGTGATGCGAACGCCTCGTGAGGTGCAAGGTCCAGGTGTGCAAAAGTCAAAATGAAGGCGCACGGCATGGTTGGAGAGAGGTTCGGGCCTGACGTTGACGCGACGGAGTCTGGCCCAAGGTAGAGCGATGCTGAGAGTGATGAGCGATAGCAGGTAAATCGTTGGGTTCTTGGCCAATGCGTCCCCCAAGGGTTCAGTTGCTGATGCTGCTGTTGATGTAATGACATGGGCCCAAACAAGAGCGACAGAGAACCAGCCGACAAAGCGATGCGCCCACTCAAACTGATCGTGCATCTTCATACGGATACTGGGGTACGCCATGGCAAGGATGAAGCAGAGCAGAAGCAGAATGACATAAGTCAAGGCGAGAACAACACACTTGATGGGAGGCTGATATGTCTCTAGCAAGAAGTCCCGGCTGGTCGAGATGGTGTACATAAACCACCAAGCAGTAGCAGAAACAGCACATCCAGAGTGAACACCACCGTTGTGATAGACACGGGCAAAGTGCCTTCGGATAGACAAGGGGAATGACGTGGGTACTCGGGAACAGACGAAGAATATCGCATTAACGACATAGTCTTGACGAACGAGGACGGCGCAGAGAAGATTCGATGCAACAGCCGTTGCGACCTTGGAAGGAGAAGGGAAGAAGTTGTTGTTGCGGCTCTCCCAGAGAAGGAAAATGAGGACAGTGAGATTGGACAGGAAGATGAGCCCGAAGAGCTTGCGGTATGCTGAGAATGCAGTGTGACGCAGCCAGCGCCATCCGTGAAAGCCATTCTTGTCGGGAAGTGCATACTCTTCAGTCTCAACCTCTTCATAGTCCTCAATAACGCCCTTGGGATCCTTCTCCAGATCCCTCATGATACCATTCTTCTCACCCTCAAAGAGGCTTCCATCACTGGAACTGCCAATCGACAGCAAGCGCTCATGCGACGGCCATACCGTCTCGGGTCTAGCCTTCACAACCGCCTGCTTCACATCATCACTACCCTCGGCGATCTTGTACAGCGCTCTCTTGTCAATCTTTCCATTCGGCGTGAGTTCCAGAACGGGAAGATGTTTCCAAATTGTGGGGACAGCGTAGAAGGGCTGGGTCTTTCCAACGGTTTGTTTCAGCTCCGTTTCAGCGATTGGGACGTGGGATGAGTAGAAGCCCCACAGAGCGTTGTCGATCTTTAGGGCGCAGCCTTTTATGACGCCGGGGTTGGATTCGATGGAGCGGGATACGCCGTCGAGCTCGACGCGGAAGCCTTGGATCTTGACCTGGTCGTCTTTTCGGCCGAGGGGGAGGAGGCTGCCGTCTTCGAGCCACTGGGCCAGATCGCCGGTGTTGAACATCATGTTGCTACTCATGTTAGTGCTGTTCAGTGGTAGTGTTGTAGTGTTGGTTTAGAGAACTTACCCGTCGTTGGTGAACTTGTCCAGCTTGTAGCGAGTGGCAGTAAGTTCGGGGAGATTGATGTAGCCTCGAGAGACACCTGGGCCTCCAGCCCACATAACGCCAGGCTGGCCAATTGGAACGGGGTTCTCATTATCATCCAAGATGTAAACATTCGTGTTGGGGTTAGGCTTGCCAATTGATAGCGGAATGCCTGGTTGGTGAAGATGCACTGTGTTGAGCATGCTGATCTCGGTCGGTCCGCAGACGTTCCAAAAGTTGACATGGGGAGCCCATTTCTCAGCGAGCGCCAAAGGACAAGGCTCGCCGCCGACAGCGATTGTATCGACGTTGGGGAAGTCTTCGATTCGTGGCATGTATTTTTGAACGACCGATGGGGTAGCGATGATGGTGTCGCATCGTTGAAGACACTCGGTCCAGGGCTCGAGACCGCTACCTCTGATGTGAAGAGTGCCGCCGTTCATCATTGTACCCAAGATCTCCCAGGCACCTGGTGACAAGAATGGTTAGTCTAGTCAATTGATCTCAGTCAGATCTCACTTACACATATCGAATGCAACATTCAGCTGCTGTGCCACGTTCCTGCCAGGTCTAATGCCCAACTTGGATGGTTCTGCCAAAAGGGTATTGGTGACACCTCGATGTCTCACGTCCACACCCTTAGGTCGGCCTGTTGTACCCGAAGTGTAGATGACATATGCACCATCGTCTGGACCGACCTCCACCGTAGGGTGTGAAGGGTTACCTCTGCGCCAGAGATCTGAGTGGCTGTCCAGATCGAGAACATTGACAATGTTCCGTCGATCATCTGGAATGCTGCGAATAACCTTGTCAAAGAACTTGGGAAGACAGAGAACAACGGGAGCGTCGGAATCGGCAATGTCAAAGCCTAATGTGTCGTCGGTGACGATGCCACCATCCAATGGCACGTACTGACCACCGGCTTTGAGGACGGCGAGGATGAAGACAACCATCTCAATGCAACGCGAGTACACCAACACAACACGATCGCCAACCCTCAAGCCAAAAGTATGTATCAGCTCGTTCGCCAACATATTTGCCCTTCGGTTGAGCTCTCGGTATGTGATAGTGCTCCCGTCATAATGTCGAACGGCAATGAGATCAGGGTGCGCCAGCGCAACTGCCTCAAAAGCGTGATGAGCAACATTATACGGAATAGGACACTCAGGCCCCTTGCTGAATCGGTTGAATAACACTCTATCCGCCAGGGAGAGGCTCTCAAGGGAGCTGAAAGAATAGGAAGAAGACATTATGGGACGCTTTGGGCATAGAACGTCTGACCACGGAACCAAGCATGCCGTCAAGGCTGCGTCATGGCGATCTCCTTAAGTATTTGTAACCTGCAAAGAAAAATGCAATTGGAAATGACGGAGAATCATAACAGCACAGGATATTGACTAAATTTCCGCTTCTGGTTTCGGAACAAGAAACGTCTACGACAATCAAGTGTATACGGCAGCTCGATTCTTGGTAGCATAAAACCCTGGGCGTCTTTAGCATGTGGATTCGGCCGAATAAGGTTGCATTAGTGAGATCTTTTGGCTCAGATGCATAACGCTCCGTTGGGGTTTCTACTCTTTACGGAAGCTGATCCGCCGCAGTGACCAAGGCAGATGAAGCAAGGTCCCTGCACATCAGAGGCGTAACGATCAGGGTTTAGTACGAGATTCCCAAAACGAAACGGAGATCGTTCTGTTTTACGTAGTAAATGGCGAGCTTGACAGGGCAATACTACAACAGAATAGGCTTACCGTTCGGAGTGGAGCAGAGAATCTGCAAGGGGCCCTGAAACTCGTCACGTTTTGTGGTCTTGAACGGCTTTCGTCAGTGCTTCTTTTCTGTTCTTTAGGAAGTTGGGATACCTTACAAAGAGAATTGTAATCAGAGTGGGATAACCAAAAGAGTAACAAAACCGTTGAGGCGACGTGTAGATCACCAACTGACCTGCCCCAAATGCCGAAACGGCCGTTCCGGAATCTGTGACGAGACCAAAAACTCCACAAGGTCGAAACTTGAGATTCTTTACGAGTTCAGCATGATGGATCAAGGGACAGATTGTCAATGCGCTTGACGAGACCCTCATGTATGATGGCAGACTTAAACAATTGACTTCGCTCATCTTCCGCATGCGAATTGCTTCTTTTCATCATAATCAAGATTTGAACATTTTCTCGACAACGACCGTTTCAGAGACACGTCACAATGGAGAACCTCCAGGATATCAAGCTCTCAACCAACAGCGATACTGGCGTCGCACTCATCCAGTTCAACAGACCAGCCAAACGCAATGCCTTTTCACAGAATACGATAAACGAAATAGTCGCCACTCTGGACCATCTAGACTCAGTGGATACGGTGCGCGCTGTTATTCTTACTGGTGGACCTGAAGGGCACTTCTGCGGTACGTTGAGAGTTTCTCCATCGGAAGAATAGAGATGAAGATGAAGAATTGTCGTGATAATGCGGCTGCTAATTGAGTTTCGGGAGCAGCTGGCATGGATTTAAACGAGTTGGTGGAGCTGTCGACTTCCAAAGCCCATAAAATTGAGTTTCTCAAGGATTTGACGGATGCGCTAGCGAGGTTTTCCAAGCCTCTCATTGCTGCTGTTGTTGGCTTCGCTGTAGGTGATCTACTGATCGCCACTCTGAGTTTGGGCTAATGAGATACAGTTGGGCGGTGGTTTCGAGATTGCTCTCGCTGTAAGTCGAGAATATTCGCCCCTCACGCATGATGCAAGCTGATAATCTAGTGCGACATCATCTACGCTGCTGAAGATGCTATGTTTGGTCTTCCAGAGGTCAAGATCGGTACCATCCCCGGCGCAGGCGGTACACAGCGCCTGGCTCGTGCCCTGGGAAAACATAAGGTTGTTATGTCACCATCAAACCAGCCCCAAACCTTAGTGACAATCACTGACCACCGGATCTAGGCAATGGAGTTCGTGTTAACGGGCGAGCCAGCAAGTGGAGCTGAGTTTGAGAGACTGGGCGTTGTAACAAAGGTCTTTCCCAAGCCAGACGTTGTCCAAGCAGCGACGGCGCTGGCTGAGAAGATTGCGCGTCTGTCGGCTCCGGTTATCAAAACGGCCAAGAAAGCTGTTTTGACTGGTGAGTTTGTCCAATTAGATTCTCCGGTCTTGTCCGCTGGTGATTAACCCCTGTCGCAGTGGAAAATTCGACCCTGGATGCTGGGATGACACATGAAAAAGCGCTGTATTATTCGACGTTTGGCCTGGATGATTGTAAGGAGGGAATTCAGTCATTCCTCCAGAAGCGACAGCCTAGTTTCAAGCATTCTTAGGTATCTTATCCATAGTGTAAATTAAACAGGCATCATTCGTGGGAAACTTCCCAATCTTGTCAACAATGGCAAATTACTCCGTACCTTAGATCCAAATTCCTCATGCCAATAACAGATGCAATTGCTATTCTTATCCCAAAAAAAACGTTAAATTACTCAGGGGCCCAACGTTAGGGCCTTACAGCTCTGGCCCACTTGTGGATAGCCTCCTTTCCCCTGCCTTAGCAAAACCCACCATCAAATGCCGCTAGGTTAGATCCCCGAAGATGTCGGTTCCGCGACGATTAGGCGACTGAGCTGTCACTCTTTGCCGCGGAAATACACACATGCTTGGCTCACGCAATACCGTTGGCATGAGCCGAAAGCTGAAACTTGGTGTTGTGAAACAAGGCATCGTGAAACATGTTAGGGCGATGTTTGGCTTATCAGACATGAGCATTGGCCTCGTTGGGCTGGAACATGATGGCGTTGCAAATTCTCGTCGGAGTTTGCCGTGATTGCGTGTATCAATGGAAGAAGCATGCAGTAACAGTAAGACTGGCGGTACGAATTCCTGCTAGCCTCAAGATCTCGCATGCATCTGTGATCATACGAGTCCTTCACACTGAACTAGGAACCGTCCAAAGTTGAGTTAGTTTATCAAGAAAAACATACTCCAAAGACTACTCAATCCACGTAAAATCCATTATAATTCTCCCTAAGGTCTGTCATTGTTTAGGATAGATATGCTATAAGTCTTCTTGTTTCACAGCTCGAGTAACGCGATAAAGCAAAGGTTCTCGAAAGGCCAGAGACCTATCCTAAACACGATAAGGTTTTCTTGGTGTCAAACACTCGAGGCCGGAATTTTATTTGGATAAAAGCTAATTTTGTAAAGAGCACATTAAGTTCTATCTATATTTTGGGGGTAAAATGTCTATCAATGAGAAGTTCAGGGGTTTAACTTAATTCGAGCCAGGCCCTTTATTCTTCTATAATCAAACGGGAGAATCGAAGTAGATACAAGTACGGGACAACCAATAGTAGAAGCGCCGAAGGTGACATCTGCTAGGTGAATTAGAATTCAGGGCAGAATCTGCCGCGAGGTCCAATCCTCATTAAGGTCTTCTAAACCAAAACACTCAGTAAACAGCCATTCCAGTCCAAGAAGCACGGTTTCCAAGTCCGGCCAGGTCGATAACCTTTGGGCCATAAAAATCATGCTTCAAGTCAAACACAGCAATCGCTGGAGCAGCCTGCAGAACATAGAGCTTGGAGCCACTAATAATGGCATCGAAGTTGCCCTTGCCAGCAGCATATCCTGAGAGAGTGCGTCCAATGGCCATAGTCTCGGTGTTGAGAGCAGTGACGTCAGGAACAGCGGCATCGAGGAGATAGACAGATTTAGAACCAGCGGAAGTGGCGGTCCAGCAAGTAGCCATTTGTTTTGGGACTGTGATATTGGTCTTGGTAGACACAGTGAGATCATCGGCGATGGACACAAATGCTGCACCGTAAGCGGGCGTAGAAACAACAGCAGAGTCGCCAGAAATGAAGCTCATTCCAAAAGCAACTGGCAAGTTCTTAGGCTGCGACTTGACGGCCTTCTCGCTCACACGACCGTCCTCAACCTTGTAGGCATAAACAAAACCATTCTCCATGCCATTACCCTTGATGGTAACAAAAAGAGCAGTCTCAGAAGGGTTGAAGAGAATGTTGGAAACGGTGTTTGGAGGTCCTGTTGGAGGGGATGTCTGGTCGATGACAGGAAGAGGCTTGAGGCTGCCTTGGGGCTTCAGGCCATCGCAGTCTGATACCGTGAAGCATTGAACTCCAGGCTTGGTTCCAGTATTGGCGACACAAGCAAGCTTGTGCTTGCGAGAATACGCAACTGTGTTGGGAACTGTGCCAACGGTATCGGCAGGCTCGCCGAGAAGAACCGGGTGAGCTGGGTTCTCCTTGGGGATATGGAAAGCGGCCAAAGTGTTTGAGCCAGCGTTGACGGTGAACAAGCGGTTTCCGCTCACGATAATGGAGCCTTGGGAGAACAGGGGATCTAGCCTAGTTGTCAGCGACTTTCTCGGTACCAACATAAGCTCACTTACCCATCTTGACAGTTCCGTTCATGTTATTACTAATAAGACCCTTTCCGCCGGTAGAGGTTCTCTGTGGCTGACCGAACGAGCCATCCTTGGCAATGCTGAGTGAGACAACAGAAGCGCCCTGGGGGTCGCTGTCGAGGAAGTACAATGCCCGATCGGACAAGTGAGGTTTTGGATGGGCTTGCGTGAGCGAGGCTGTAACAAGAAGCGCGTTGATGAACTTCATTGTGAAGTTTGGAGTGATAAAATAGAGTTATGAGTAAAGACTGAGGGGAACAGTGAATGGTTTGGTACTTGGGATATCTTCATTGAGACTGTCAACCACGCATCTATATATGTTTCGACTCGGCATCTCAGATCCGAAATATCTAACACAACTTCATCCGTAAATGAGTTGAAGTAGCCCAAAAGCAATGCCTATGTGCCGAACGGACCAGACGGATGAGGGTTATGTAGAGCAAGAGCCAATAGAACACAGAAACCACGATATTAACTGGAAATCTAGCGTCATGATTGAAACAAGGACCCATTTTGAATAAGATCAACTACGGCACTTTACCCAAAGGCCATGCCCGATCGAGGTCATTTGTTGAGTCAACAGCAAGTGCTGACAGTCCAAGGATTCGTCAGCTGCGCTAGACATTGAAGAGACGTGGAATCGCGAGAGAAGCTCAGCGAGCATCTTCCTAAAGAAGACAACGGCGTTTAATCAATTAATTACAACAGGCCCGTGGAGCTGCCAGTGAGGTCTCCGTCCATTCAGATGCATAGAATGCGTTTGTCAAAGTGAAAGCGGGCTGTCGGTGCCGTGCAGCGAACGCGTTATGCCTCTTATGGCAATGTTGATTAGATGTCTTTTTTTCCGAAGCAGGGAGCTAATTTGACGTCATTCTCAAGTCCTCAGAAGACATTCGCATGGGCATGAGAAATGTGCTAATAATCAGCGGAAGATGGCAGTTAGAGGTAAGTGTTGGTCACTCGGGCGTCAAGTTTTCACATTATCCTTTTTCGGGTTTCAATTCTGTTGAATGCTCAAGGCTTTGATCCACAGCGCCGACAACAATTTGTGGATATCGGGGATAGCTGCAGCGTAGACAGCTCTGAAGCCTGAAGCTATGACCAAGGCTAGAGGACACAATAGAACTTAAGACCCAAGCCGTGAAGGCTGAAACTATTTAGACAAATCATCATTAGCTTAGGGGACTCTTTGATGGATTTATTTTGACGTGCTTTTGGTCAAGACACGCAGCCCCGGTAGCGTAATACGCTGTCTAAATCCTTAGTTCGGAGCCTGAGTTAGCGTCAGTAAGCAGAAACAAGACTCTCTATCCCCCTCTTAACATGCTCAACCAGGTGATCAGAGCTGCCAATCACAGCCTAATCTGCCCTCTGTTGAAGTTACACAAAAGAAATGTTCCAAAGTTCCTTGTTATAAGCTCCCACCAGCTTCGGAGCCGGCGGAGCGCGCTAAGATATTTGTCAACCATGCGGCTTATCAATGTTGAAACCCTCGAGTTAGAGTCCTTCACAGGCGAATATGGAGGCTCAATACCAACATATGCGATCCTATCGCACGTATGGACGTCCGAGGAAGTGTCACTGCAACAAATGAGTGGACTAAGCCCTCTCCCAGAAGAGTCGAAAGGCTACAGAAAGATCGTGGACTTTTGTGCAAAGGCGAAAGCCGAGGGATTTGAGTATGGATGGTTAGACACCTGTTGCATAGACAAGACGTCTAGTGCAGAGCTATCAGAGGCGATTAACTCGATGTTCCAGTGGTATCGGAAGTCTGCCGCGTGCTATGTCTATCTCAATGATGTCAGCTCCGCTGAGAACCCACGGTCATCAGACTCGAGGTTTCGCAAAAGTCGATGGTTCACACGCGGATGGACTCTTCAGGAGCTCCTTGCGCCACACGAAGTGATCTTTCTCGCTGAAGACTGGCGTGAGATTGGGACCAAGGCTAGTCTAAGCGCCACTATCTCAGATATCACCAAGATTGATGTAGCCACGTTGGTCAAACAAACCTGGTCACATGTTAGCGTCGCTGGGATCATGTCCTGGGCATCAATGCGGCAGACCACAAGACTAGAGGATCAAGCCTACTCTCTCATGGGTCTATTTGATGTCAACATGCCCTTAATTTACGGAGAAGGCCCCAAAGCTTTCTATCGGCTCCAAGTCGAAATCATGAAGGCAACAAACGACGACTCTCTATTCGCTTGGTCCACAGAACCCCTCGAAGATTGTGGCTACTCCCCCAATGAGGGAGCATCAACGAGAGGCTTCCGATTTCTCGGGTTACTAGCTCCATCGCCAGCTTGTTTCAGAGACTCTCATGACATAAGGGCACCTCGAGATATTTCGCGAAGTCGCGTGCTGCAGTACGACTTGATCAAGCAGGATATCAGTCTTTCGGCGGTGGTAGTCCGGCTTTGCTCTCTACCAGCTGACCCCAAGCAACTGGGAGATATCGACCGGGTGGATGTAGTCGGCACGCTGCGTTTCTCGAATAACGTGCGGGCCGTAGACCATGGTCTCGTTATTACTCCCGCAAGGCGAGACGCAAAGGGAATCAAGATAATGTGCTTGATTGCGGTTCTACGCTGTTGGAATAAAGATGGCTATATCGGTATTCCTATTAAGCGTTTGGCATCTGGCGCTTATCAGAGAGTGGAAAACGGGACTCGATGTCGTTGGTTCAAGGTGCGATTGATGCCTTTACGACTGACACTGAAGAGTGAAGAAGAAATGGCTTCGGACGAAATGGACTACACTCTCAGACAGTTTGATTCTGAGAGTAGAGAGAAAGGTCCACCTGCTGATCCTCCGGAAAACATCCTCGTGAGGGCCTATGTACCCTTGGAGTTGCCATCGAACGGCACATACGCCTCTGCTCAAGCCAGCCACCACCGTGCAACGCTTCAGTTCCGCTCACTGCCCATCAACAATGACTGTTACAAGCTACAGGCTTACACTGCAGATAACTCTATACCACCAGTGCGCGAGTTGCGGCTCCATCCTCATGTCATCGAGAGTATCAATGAACGTATCAATACTCTGCCGGAAACGAGAATCAAGTTTTGCCCAATTGCAGCCGATAGCGGTCTTCCAAATTTCGCGATATATACAAGAATGATAGAAAGGCCCCATGGCATCCAAGTTGGGTGCATGATTGGAAGTGACCATGCCCAAGATGAGACGACGGACGCGGAATTTACCGACATTGACTTGAAAGGCATCTCCACCGCGATCCCACTTACAGAGAACCTGTCCCTCGTGTTCCGAGTGAGACGGGGTGTTCCCCAGGACACGACTTGTTATTTGAATGTGAGCGTTGAGGAGCAGTTGCCATGGATGGAAGATGTAGAAGGTTGGCCTGCTACGCTTGGAGACAAGAGCCTGTCAAGCTCAGAGATGTCGCTCAATCGTACCTTCACAGACAATTCGATATGAGAGGTTGTCAATGACGCTGTGTCGGAAGGTCTACGAAAGCAACGGATACACAACTCGTAGCTGAGCGAATCAGGGTATAGAAGAGGATGTCACATAAAATTAGTAGTGAGTCTTCTAAGCTTAGGCTTAGTTACCTAAATATGCTCATCGCTTAGTTTAAAGGTTTCTTTCATTGTTGATAGACCTTTATCATATATTCCGAGGCACAGAAACGTGAAGTAGGAAGGATCGAACTGTAATACATGACATCATTGGTCTCGTGAATGTCTTCGCTGCTCGAATCTCAGAGAGCCTTCAAATCTAAATACATGCCATTCTCTGGCTTGATCGTAATCACTCCCCTTGGCATCACAAGCTTATCATCCATAGATAACGTCCACTCAAACGACCTGACCATAGTAGCCAGCAAACATCGCAACTCTGCCTTGGCGAACCCTTGTCCAATGCAACTCCTGGGCCCATGCAAGAAGGTCAGGAAATTGTAGTTGCTGCTTGCTCCGCCATTCTGATTTGGCTTCCCGTCGTCTGTGATCCATCGTTCAGGCTTAAACTCTGTCGCGTCAGGGCCCCAAATGGCTTCTGATCGGTTGATATACCAGATTGACACCATGATATCTGTACCTTCGGGGATGAACTGGTCACCGATGCGGGTATCGCGGATGGCTTGGCGCATCGTCAGTGGAACCGTTGGGTAGAGCCGGAGTGTCTCGTGCATGACGCCGTTCAGGTAGGGAAGTTGCTCGAGAATACCAGCGAGGTCAACTGTCGGGTTGGTGGCTAGGTCCTCTGGTAAGCCGTTTTTGACCTCCTCTCTGAGCTTGGCTTGGTATTCTGGGTGCTTGGTGAGTAGGTAGCACGCCCAGGTTATCGCAGATGAGGTAGTCTCATGCCTACACAAAATCAGTCATGCCTTTTTGATGGTGGCTACGGATCGCTTACCCTGCCGCAAGGAAGGTCAAAAGCTGGTCCTTCAATGCCTCGTCCGAAAAGTTACCCGACTTGATGAGAAGCGACAAGACATCGAAGTGGTCATCACCCTTCTCGAGAATGGCTGTCTTCTTCTCCTGGATCATGGGGTAACAAAGCTCATTTAACGTTCCGGTCAGATAGTTGAAGACGTCGTTCATCTTCCACGGAATGAGACGAACAAATGGCAGACCAACGGCCAGCGCCAAGCCAGAAAAGATGAGCTTCTCACGGCTCGGCTCGAGCAAGCCTTCATAAATGTCCGCAAGAGGATCCTTCTTCTTCTCAACAGCATCGAATCTGCGGCCCAGACCAGCAATACCAATGATGTCGAGTGTAACTTTGCTTGCCCAGCTGTTAAGCTCAACAACTGATGATCTCGACGTGGTCATATCCTGTTGAATTGCCCGAGCCAGCGATTGGCTCTTCTCCCACATCATTGGGTACAGCTCCTTGATGTGTCGAAAGTGGAAGACTGGTGTTGAGTTCTTGCGCAGGAATTTGTGAGGCTCGCCTTCAACGATAATGAGACCATCGCCGAGAATATGTCGTAGGAAGGCGCTGATTCTCTTCGGTTTGGTGAAGTCGTAACAGTTATGGACGAGAAGGTCAGCTAGAAGTAGAGGGTTCGTCACCATGATGTGAGTTCTGAATGAGTTTAGAGTAAGTAGGTCTTCGCCGGGATACCGGTTGGCAATATCTACGAATAGATCGCCGGATGGCTTGTCCTTGACAGCGATGGATTGATGAGCGGCACTCAGATAATCCTGTTGAAACACTCATATTAGATTGAGTTCTGGGACAGATTGCGGAGAGAGATGAGCGTACTCTTGGACCAGGAATGTGTCTGAGAGGGCTGAAGAAGACTGGGTACAGAAACCCCCAGAAAACGATTCCAAACGCATAATTCACGAGCAAGATGGTGAATACCGCAGCTAAGTGGCTCTTCGAATCGTAATAGTCTGGAAATACTTTGATTGCGACGAAAGACTCGATGACAGCGGCTAACGTTAGGCTAGGAAAGCCCAATAGTTTAGAGACGACAGCCATGTTGAAGAAGCTGCAAAACTTGTGTAATTCAAAACCTAGCCTCTACCGGACTCATTAAAGGATAAGTAGGCCTTAATGATAGTAAGCTGATGATGATATGAACGTGGCATATAAAACTAAGAGTTACAGGTTGGGTAAGAATCTCATATGAAATTCTCCGAAACCCAACGAATCTTCATGGCATGATTATCTTCACTGAAGCCATAACTGAAGGCGCTCATGTGCCTCTGGTAACTAGCGCAGATGCCACTCTGCAATAGGAATCCACCGTCGATGATCAATGTCGCAAAAGCAACCTGATCGGGTTTAGCATGCGAGCCACCAACAGGACCTAACTGGATCAAGCAAGCAGCTCGCTTATAACTTCTAAGATGCATCAAGCCCAAAGAGACGGGTTCGTAATTAGCAGCACGTGGAGATGGGCTCCGCGGACGGTTTTGAATGATGTTATTGTCGATCAGGTTCCCTTCACATGTGCGAGGAGTTCGTTCTGCTTTTTCCCTTCAACACCATCGTCGAAACATGAGGAGATTTCGCAACCTAGGCCGAAACCAGATGGGGATCTCCCAACATTTTACAGCTGAAGCATGAACGGGATTTCTTTTCGGTTCAGAGATGAGAGGAAAGATGAAGCTTGAAAAGACCAACATGTTTGAGATTCGAAACGCTTTAGTTTTGTTGACTTCTTGTTGAGTTGAGCAGATTTATCAGACTCTGCAGCATCATCGTCAGATCTTCACAAGCAACCCTTCCAATGGCTCCAAAGTCTATCGTTTGCCTCATTCTAAGCTGTGCCCTCTTAGGAGGCTATGCTAGCATGGGGACTTCATACCGTCACGGCTTCTTTGACGCTGTTCGGGACTGCATCACAAACGCAAAGTCGCCCGATGGAAGCTCGTTATGTCCTTTGGACATGTCAGACTCGATCTCTCGGGAACTCACGGGCTACAAGGCAGTTGACGAACCGGTGATGTTGCTCTTGGAGTTCTTCGCTCAAGGGCTCAAGAGGCATCCTGAGAGTAAGGGCATGGACCTTGAGGCGCTCCTGGCTTTTGTGTACTTGGCGGCGCAGTTCTGTGGTGCTTGGTATCTCATAGCTCTTGAAGGGCTGAGATTTGGCAACCGTGGAACAGTTCTGAGCTGGTAAGAGAACGATCTGATGTCCGAATGCTGCCCTGATGCTGACTTGGATACAGGACCGGAACTTTCGGTATCGTCTTTCAATCTGTCACAATAACCATCATCGCTCCGATATATCTCACTCTACAACTCCTTCTGTCACCGACGACTCCCCGACAAGCCTATCTTCTGGCCGACCCGTGCGACTTGAGCCTCCTCCCGATATCGACAATTATATCTTACCTTGTGCCAACCATTGGTCTGTGCTTGCCGTTGATCTTCGATGTCACGAGGGAAGCCAAGTTCATCGCCGTGGCTCTTTGGCAACCTTTTCCGTTGTACCAGACAGCCATACAGCGAGTATCACGCTTGGTCTGTTGGTCTCGACGGGGCAAGGCCAACAACACGGCCCATATCGACCCCAGAGCTGTCAGAAAAGCTATGAACCGCGCATATCGCTTCATCACAACTCTGACCGTTGCAGTACACTTGGGTGTATTCGGAACAATCCTCGCTTCTTCCATGGACTTGACAGACAAAGTTTCCGGACATCACATTCTCGCCCTCACATCATTGACGAACCCTCCGACTCTGGCTCTGCTCAACCCGCCCGTTTCTGCGATGCAAGCGAGGGAGATCGTCGTCTCGTTCTTGCGATGGGATGTATACTGTACCTGTCTAGCGATGGCCATCTGGACCGGTTACCAACTCTACTCGGCACAAAGAGCCCCCAGTAGGGTGGTCATCTGCTTCAACACGATTTGGTGGACGATTTTGGGTGGACCGATCTACCCAGCGTTGCGGCATCTCTGGGAAAGAGATGCCATGGTGCTGGACCGTATGGAGCTTTTCAGCTCTTCACTAAAGATTGAGTAAGTTGGACATGAGTCACGAGGAGATCAGGTTGTTTGGGACAATGTGGTAAGGGTTTTCAATTTGAGAACGAAAGACAACTATCCATGTACGTATTAATACAGGCCTAAATCGTGTACAAATGCTAGTATCAAGATGAAAGCAAGCCCGAGGTACCAGGCGAAACAAAATTGTCTTCGGTGCAGTCCATAGGCCCCGGTGACATTAACATAGGAGGCGGCGAAAAAGTCGCAAAGGGCTGTACCCCGTAGTTATCAGCACCAGGGATAAACCCGACAGCCGATCTGATTCCTATGGCGGAGTTCAATCTAGCAAGGATATGAGCTGCCCTTTCAGTCTGTTCGGGCGTAGTGTAAACACAGTGTGTGACAAGTCTAATCGAGTGGACAATGATGATGGCCGCTGCACCGTCGTGGAGCATGGTCGCTGGCATGCCGCTCGGGTCGATATCGCCCAGGGCGTACGGCACGGCGGCGAGCATGTCATCGACGGTTTTGCGGACATCGGATTCAAGGAAGGGAACGGTTTCTGCCCATGAATTGTAACTATACCCATCATCATCCTCCGTTGGTAGCAATGTAGTCTGGTAGAGAAGCATGGTCTGGAGTAAGATGAGACGAGCTGATCGGACGAGAATGATGATGCAAGCTGTCTCGGCGTCGTAGTGCATCCTACCAGCGCTCATCTCACCAAGGGTCGTTGGAACACCGCGGCCCTCGAAGGTCATTTGCCAATACTCTGCTGCCTCAATGTCCCAGGACCCGAAGGCATCGAGCATGTCGAAGCATTCTTGGATCAGGATTCTCTCGTCTTCTGTAGCGGTACTACTCTGCGATGCTGTTGAGGGACTAGCACCTTGTGGCTGATATGGATCTGACTGCATAAGTCGGCACAGACGATGGCGCAGCGATAGGGTCCGTCCCATCATGGCCAGTGCTCGAAGAAGAGGGTCAAAGATACCGATGACGGTGGCGATGGCACCGGGGTCCGTGTACGAATCATCTCCATGTAAGAATGAATAGATTTGCTATCACTCGAGTCAGTTTGATGGCATGTGATTGTGTTATCGCGTGACTCACCAGTCGCAGCAGAGCAAGCAAGAAGAGTTCGGCTCCTCGTCGTGTACCAATCTGACTTGGCCCTCGTTTCTCCAGCAGGTAGAAAAGCCCTGAAGCGTGTTCATTCGGATCACCTAATCCTTCACCACTAAAGTCCTATAATCGAGTCAGATGTGAAGTAATTGATGTCGCGTGAGACTTACCTTGTACGTGCACAGAAGTAGAATGGTAGCGATGACTTTGTCGTCCATCGCCTGGTCAGCAGATTGGATACTCTGCTGCAAGCCCTTGATAACACGTCCATAATTTCTTAAAGACCGTGTCCGAAGTTCCTCGTTGCCCAAATGATTGTACGCAGCCAATTGGGCAACGCTCAAAGTCGCTGTTTCGACGAGTCCATCCTTGTAGTGGTCGAACAAACTCGGTAGGAAGCTGAAATGCCCTGGAAATCCATCGTCGTCATCGGGCGACACAAAGCGACGCACGAAATAGCATAGCGACATGTTATCGTATGATTGTGTCAGGTGTCGAACCATGGCGACAGATCTCCGTCGAATGGGCGCCTCCAACGGCCGTGTTTTGGGCTTCGGGGGCTCCTTTTCGGGCGGTTTCTCATCTTGCGGGGGACTCGCAGTGCTGGCGCTGGCTATACTTGGCGCCTTTGACGCGCGCGAGGTGCTGGAGGAAGTACTTTGCGATCTCCCCTTGGGCGCAGAGTGTCTAAAATGAAACTCGTCGGTATATCCAAGACATGGCTTTCCGTAGTTGTAGCATCGTCGACACGTCGGCTTCCCCTCGTCGCACTGCGGAGAGATAGGAGATTAGCACAGAACAGATATCGCTCAATCAGAACAGAAGCATTACTCACCTTGACCTTTCGCTGGCGACACCGCAGACAACCTGAGCTAAAGCGACCTGGGAATACCATCTTTCGCTAAGATAGGAAGTAGATCCTGATAGCTAGACAAACGCACGTAAACGTGGGTGAGCTGATTGTACGTACGGGATGGAGAGTCTGGGGAAGGGCAACAGATTGCGATTACGAAATTACGGAGCCCACGGGAAGAATGGAGACAGGAAAGATAGCCAACGCAGACTCAGGGCGGGCAGCGTGTTTCTTCTCATGGCACGGACGTGTTAGTGTCTCGGTTCAGAGAGGTAGACCCCGCAAGAGACCTGGACTAGCGAGCTGGAAACAGGGTTTAAGGCCCATGGGTTTAGATGACAGGGGGACGCGGCCAAGTCAAGTGCCGTTGGGAGAGTGGACTCAGTGGAGAGAAGGGCAAAGATCGTCGTTGTGGCTTGTTCTGGTTAAGCTTGCGATTGCAAGAGTTGTCGTTGGTTGAGCGAATCTAGCCTCGGCTTCAACAGCATCGTGATCGGCTTCATTCTTTGCCAACTCGTGATAATTAGTTGGCGATGGAGATGGAGCTAGAGAAAGGCGTTGGAGCTTAATTAGTTTTGTATAAGATGTATTTAGTGGCAGCTTGCTTGCTTGCATGTGCAATTTAGTATTTCGGCTCAGACTCACAGACCAAACTCAATCATCACTCTTCCCTGTGCAAATCATCATGTCTTCCATGCTCTACTCTCCCGTTATTGCGTACGTCTCCAATGCGAGCAACTTCCTTCTATCGCCACTTCTGTCTGGTTCATTGCTCGCTGCAGCAACTTTTGCTCCCGACGCCGTGAACAATGCCCTCGCCTCAATCGCCGCCAAGCTCCCAGAGCATGCTTCACATACCCTGGAGCTCACGATCGTCAAGAAGGTTCTCTACGTATGGCTCAGCTTGGGCATCGTTCGAACCATCAACCGGTTCCTCAATACCATGGCTCATAATTCATGGCGAATGACAGCTGCTTCTGGTTGGGACTGGAAGAATGAGATTGCTGTTGTCACTGGTGGCTCCAGCGGTATCGGTCTGAGCATTGTTGAGAAGCTTTCTGCCATGGGTATCCGTGTCGCTGTCTTTGATGTTCAAGATCTACCAAAGCAACTTCAAACAAACTCGCGCGTTCACTTTTACCGATGCGATGTTACTACAACCGAGTCTGTCGCTGAAGCTGCCGACGCAGTGCGCAAAGAACTCGGTCATCCATCAATCCTCATCAATAACGCTGGTATCACTTCTCCCATGCCCATCCTCAAGATGCCAGAGTCATTCCTTCGCAAGATCATGGGTGTCAACCTTATGGCTCTGTGGTACACCACTCAGCAATTCCTCCCACGCATGATCCAGTTGAACAAGGGCCATGTCATCACAGTCGCAAGCATCGCATCCTTTGTCGCTCTCGCCACAGGAGCCGATTACTCTGCTACCAAGGCTGGCGCTCTAGCTTTCCACGAGTCGCTCGCCAGTGAGATCAAGCATTTCTACAAGGCTCCCAATGTCTTGACAACAGTCGTTCACCCCAACTTTGTCCGAACACCTCTTGTTGAGGGCTTCGTGGACCGATTGGAGCGTGGCGGTGTTCGTCTCTTGACTGCTGATGATATCGCCAAGGAGGTTGTCGCTCAGATCAAGAGCCGACGCGGTGGTCAACTAATTATTCCCAAGTCTGTGGATGTCATTTCTGGCATTAGAGGATGGCCAACTTGGTTGCAGGAGGTGGTTCGCGATGCCGTTGGCAAGACCGCTGGCAATTAAGAACAGAACAAATGGATGGCGACTTTATCTAAGAGACTGATAAGTAGTTTGACAGTATCTGTCATCCTTGGACGAGCTTAGAAGCTTTTCTGTACTTTTATAGACTCGCTTACAATTAAATGCGACCGTCACACTCTATACTGAATACGCCCCGTTCGGGCGCCGTGCCAGCATTTTGAGCAGTGAAAACGACATCGCAATGCACCACGAATACACATTACATGTAACAGAAAGTGTCATTGATCAGTAAAATGTTAATTGAAACCTTCTCTTTGACCGGGAATATGCTGTGACTTCGGTGACCGAGGCAGGCGAAATACTTAAAGAAGCCGGGTCCCGCGGCGTAGCTCTACCGCTTTTCCTCCACGTTAATAACCACCAACAGCCTCAGCAACTTACACGAACGACTCACCCATCATGGCAGTATTAAGTACACTCAAAACAGCATTTGGCTACACATACGCACTTATCATCACACCATGGCTTCTTTCGCGCTTTTTGTTCGACATTTCCCTCTGTCTCGTCCCGTGGTTCCGCCCCAACAGAAAATGGACGCTGAACCAAGCTGTCCGTGTCCGCGTTGTCCGGCTCTTGCTGCTCTACTGGTCTCTCACCAAATCAGGCGACAAAATGAGGTTTGACCAGGGCAAAGAGAAGAACCGTTTCGAAGTCGTCGCTCCACGATCGCCAAAGTTATACAGAGGAATTTGCTCGGATTACACGGTTCAGCCTGCGCAATTGGGCATGACTTGGACGCCTGCGCGACCACCGCCTGCTGACATCGTTCACCCGGGTATGGTGGTCGTCTTGCACTTTCATGGCGGCGGTTTTGTAATTGGCAATGGTCGTGATGAAGATACTGGGTTCACGGCCAAGACTCTCATTAAGCATATGGGCGCTACGCATGTCTGCTCGCCCAACTACCGACTGTCCAGCAGCAAGAATGGGCAGTTTCCAGCTCCTCTACAGGATGCACTTACAGCATATCTTCATCTCATCAAGGCAAGAGGCATTCCTGCCGACCAGATCATTTTCTCAGGCGATTCAGCTGGTGCAAACTTGGCTCTCGCCTTGGTGCGCTACATTCACGAGTACGGTCAAATTGACGAGGTCCCATTTCCACGCGCAATGGCTCTTTGGTCGCCGTGGACTGATGTCGCTGGCGCCTTGGAGCAAGATGCATCCCAATCACCCAACTACAAGACGGATTATCTCAACATGCACTTTGCGCGCTGGGGCGCAACGACAGTCTCTGGCTTTGGCGCAATTGACCCAGCCAGTCCGTACCTGTCCCCTCTACGCCATCCCTTCCAGATTGAGAAGCCTTTCCCAGTCTACGTCAACGCCGGCGGCGGCGAAGTTCTATGCGACGACATCACCAACTTTGTCGCACGCTACAAGAAGAATGGTTGGCCAATGTACCTGGACATCTCGGAAGGTTGCCCTCATGACATTATCCTGCTCGGCGACAGGATTGACTTTACAGCCGAGGCAGAGAAGGCAGCTGAACATGCGAGGCGTTTCTTGAACCATCGTGCGGGGTTGAATCTACGAAGCTATGCATAATCTTTTTTTTCGTGATGGAGGCCAGGCAGAAGGATATCGAAGTTTCTACAAGATCTACATAGCTCAACAAATTTCACATGTAAATTTCTAATAAACCTCGAAACAATTTCGTCATTTGTTTCAGTGATCTACCCCTCTTCGGAGCCAAGATGATCAGCTCTGCAGATTTGACAAGTCTTGTCTCGTCCGTCGCGTGATTCTCTGTCCCGGTAGTTTTGGCGTCTCCCCCCCATGAAGACGATCACTGGGGGGTCATACCGAGGCTACCCCACAAACTTGAGAAACCCTCAACGCGAAATTTCTGTATCGAGTTTAGCTTGCGATCAACCACTTTGGCTCGCCCCTCCAGTCAAAGCCCAAGCATGACGTTATTCCTTTAGTTAGTTGTCATGAAAAGATTTGGGTCTTTATCGGAGACGGGTCCCGCGGGGGCGGATGGATGGGTTCATATTGTCGCCTGTCGGACTCGGAAGCTTAACCATAACTTAGCTACTCATTCGAGGCGAGACCCTGATTGCTCTTGTTAAAGTACCGAGGCTTGCTATCTTTCGTCTGCCCGCGGACTGTTTATTGATCCAACGGAGAGTCAATCACTCAGACTCCTTCATTATCGTCTTTTGTACAAAATAGGTCTGCAACGTCCACTGTGGACAGCATCATCAACAACACAAACTACTCAGACTACACTCATCAACATGGCACCGCAATCAGAAGAACCCAACACCTTTGATGTCATCATCATCGGTGCTGGCATCTCCGGCATCAACGCTGCCTACCGTCTCCAGACAGAAGGTCCTCCCGACTTGACCTACGCCATCCTCGAAGGCCGCGACTCCATCGGCGGCACATGGGATCTCTTCAAGTATCCTGGCATTCGATCCGACTCTGATATCTTCACCTTTGGCTTCCCATGGAGTCCCTGGAAGCATGACCAGTCTCTCGCGCCGGGTGACAAGATCAAGGACTACATGATTGAGTCGGCACGATCGACTGGCATTGACCACCATATTTGCTACAAGCACTCTGTTTCAGAAGCCAACTGGTCTTCCAAGGAGAGACGATGGCAGCTTCAGGTTACACGACCTGGTGATGAGAAGCCTGTTACCTTCCGCAGCCGATTTCTGCTCCTTGGTACTGGCTACTATGATTATCAGACTCCTCTACAGACTGTGATCCCCGGGATTGAGAAGTTCCAAGGCAAGGTCATCCACCCTCAGTTTTGGCCCGAGGACTACGACTACACCAACAAGGAGGTCGTTATCATTGGCAGTGGAGCTACCGCCGTCACAATTCTTCCATCCATGTCCGACAAAGCCAAGCGCGTCACCATGCTGCAGAGAAGTCCAGGCTACATCTTCCCTCTCCCATCAAGCAGCTTCTTCACACGTCTTCTCTTGACTGTGTTCCCCGCCAGTATCGCCCTCTTCCTCAACAGACTCCTCTGGCTGGTCCGAAGCTATCTCACCAATGTGTTCTGCAAGTCGTGTCCTGGTCTGGCCAAGAAGCTCATCAAATATGTCACCATCAAGAATCTCCCTCCCGATGTCAGCTGGGATCCTCACTTCAAGCCTCGATACAACCCCTGGGAGCAACGATTCTGCGCTAGTCAGGATGGTGATTTCTTCGCGGCTATTCGCTCGGGTAAAGCCAATGTCGTGACGGATAAGATCAAGACTATCACTGAGAAGAGCATTGAGCTTGAGTCTGGAGCTTCATTACATCCTGATCTTATCGTCACAGCAACTGGTCTCAAGGTTCGGTTCGGTGGAGGTATCAAGTTCAGCGTCGACGATGTCCCCTTCAACGTTGCCGACAAGTTCGCTTGGAAGACCGTGATGCTTCAGGATGTACCAAACCTGCTGTTCATGTTCGGATATGAGAATGCGTCTTGGACACTCGGTGCTGATGTCAGTGCGAGACTTTTTGTTCGTATCCTGAAGAAGATGACACAGAGCAAGACCAGTGTCGTGGTTCCACGTCTTTCCTCATCAAACGGTATGCCAGTGAAGCCAATGATGAGCCTATCGTCGACATATCTCAAGACTGCTAGCTCTGTATTCCCCAAGGGCGGCACAGGCTTGTGGAGTCCCAAGTCGAATTACTTTGCGGATATGGCTGGAGCAAGATGGGGGGATATCTCTACGGGATTGGAGTACCTGTGAGCATAGTCTTACGCATCAAGAATAGCCTTTCGTTTCTCATTAGTAAATACCAACTTGTTTCCATCGTTCTACTGCACAATCACCGTGATTAGCTCATGCTACGGTAGTAACAGATCTAATGTTACCGTTCCACGCCCGTAAGCAATTATAAGAGATATTGACCAGTCGTATTACACGGTTCATGCTTATGGTTTCATCGTGGAGCCGGTGCGAACTGGTACAAGTCTGAGTCAGCGGGAAGTTGATCGTGGGCATGTGAAGCGGAGACAGAAGAGTATGTAAGCAGTTCAACATCAGACCATATACACAGTTCTTTTGAGCTACTCAACTGTGGCTATACAGAACAATTGCACTTATTCTCAAATTGACATTTAATTCCATCATATAAGTGTAGCCCCAAGAAATTACAAGTCTAAGTTACAAACAGCATCATATGGATAACAGTATCTAAGCTACATCGTCCATTAATGCAAGTTCCTCGAGATTAGTGACTTGCCAGCAGCAAGTCAGTCTGACCATAAGCACTGAAGTTCGCCCCAAGAACAATCAACATTGGGCAAGATCACCATTCATGAGACCCTCCACTGCAACCTTCAATGCATTCCAAGTTGCGCGCATGGAAAGCCCAGCTCTTGGCATCAAACCATAGGAGCGCCTAGAGTTCAGCAGTCATGCTACCACGTGGATGTCAGATTTCTAAGGGTTGTCGGTGATTAGCCGGACGAGCTGATCCAATTCTGCCAAATCGGTTCATAAATGGCATCCTCCGCATCCTTCGTTGGAGTTGGATGCAACCTAACCCCGTCTCTGGACAGGCTCGGCAAGAAACATGGCACTCCACAGACGGTTGAAGAAACGGTTGAAGAATAGGTAAGACAGTACATTAATTTACATTGGACAGTTTCTCAATGATCCACGGTGAGAGCTAACTAAGTAAGCTTAACTCCCTCGATCTAAAATGCTCGCTTGGAGAGTTGAAGGTTTTCAGAGAAATGCCGCCATAAGCATACCGACTCTATTGTTTACACAATAACTCACTCGGTAACTGGTTCCGTACTCCGGTACGTAACTAGCTTGAGCTAGGTATAGGCAGATCAAATGATTCGGAATATCGGGAGTCTTTGCCATGCTCGCTAATCGGATCATGCTATAATATTGCCAATATACGTCAAATCCAGCAACGCTTCAAACAATAGAGGAAGACGTTCGGTGATCGGCTAAATTCACGATCCATTCCCCGCAGACCTCCTAACAACAATTTTGATGTTACAGCCCCCAGCTTGGCATCTAGTCCCAGAAGAGGACGTAATATCAGCACGCATTAAGAAACCCTCCTCAATCCGTAGTAGGTCTCGATCTGAGAAGAATATTATCCGCTGCACAATTAAATAACGATCCATATTTGCGGGGAACACCATCGCAGCTTTCTGTTTAGGGCGTTGAGGACAAACGTGGCGATGCTCCGACATTTCCTCAATGGGCCTCATTCGGAGCTTGGTTCTCCGCACATAAGGCTCTATAACCCCAGATATGCCAATTTCCCGGCAAAACACGATGGAGACGATTGGATTGGTTAGAATTCACGATTTTGTAGAGTCGGGGGCGAATATGTCATGTTGGATGCTATATCAAAGCTATATATAAGGACGGGAGTAACCCCTTGACGTTGCGTTCGATATCTTCAGACAGAATCTTCTGCTTCGAAGCATCAGCTCACCAATATCATTCAAGATGCATACTCTTTCATTTCTCCTCGTTCTCGCTCCCGCATCCGCCCTGGCCCAGTCTCCTGTCTGGGGACAGTGTATGTTACAGCAGCTCCGATGAGTAGATACTCCATAGCTAAAGCTTCTCACAGGTGGTGGCAATGGTTGGACAGGGCCTACAACTTGCCAAAGCGGCCTCACGTGTCAGAAGATCAACGACTGGTACTATCAGTGTGTTCCCGGATCTGGAGGATCTGAGCCCCAGCCTTCTTCAACTACCCAGGGTGGTGGCACTCAGCCTACTGGTGGTGCTGGCGGCACTGGTCTTGACGCCAAGTTCAAGGCCAAGGGTAAGCAGTACTTCGGTACTGAGATCGACCACTACCACCTGAGCAACACTGCCCTGATCAACATTGTCAAGGCCCAATTTGGACAAGTGACTTGCGAGAACAGCATGAAGTGGGATGCTATTGAGCGTAAGGTCCCCTACTACCAAGATTACTGGAATGGCCATCTGACATGGAACAGCTTCGCGCAACTCCTTCACCTTCACCAACGCTGACAAGGTGGTCGACTTCGCCATTGCGAACAACAAGCTCATCCGTGGCCACACTCTCCTCTGGCACTCCCAGCTGCCTCAGTGGGTTCAGAACATCAATGACCGCTCTACCCTCACCTCGGTCATTCAGAACCACGTCACCACCATGGTCACCCGCTACAAGGGCAAGATCCTCCAGTGGGATGTCGTCAACGAGATTTTTGCTGAGGACGGCAACCTCCGCGACAGTGTCTTCAGCCGAGTGCTCGGCGAGGACTTTGTTGGCATTGCTTTCCGCGCTGCCCGCGCCGCTGACCCCAACGCCAAGCTCTACATCAATGACTATAACCTCGACATCGCTAACTACGCCAAGGTGACCAACGGCATGGTCGCTCACGTCAACAAGTGGCTTGCTGCTGGCATTCCCATCGATGGTATTGGTTCTCAAGGCCATCTTGCTGCTCCCGGTGGCTGGAACCCTGCTTCTGGCGTCCCCAATGCTCTCAAGGCCCTTGCTGCCTCGAACGTCAAGGAGATTGCTATCACTGAGCTTGATATCGCTGGTGCTAGTGCTAACGATTTTCTTACTGTCATGAACGGTTGCCTTGCTGTTTCCAAGTGTGTCGGCATTACCGTCTGGGGTGTCTCTGACAAGGACTCGTGGCGACCTGGTGACAACCCTCTCCTGTACGACAGCAACTACCAGCCCAAGGCCGCTTTCAATGCCTTGATCAACGCTCTATAAGCTGTGGGTAGTGTATGTCGCTGGCTCATGCAATGAATTGTCCTAGTTGGATCAAGTGTTGGAGGTAGAATGATGCTCGAGGAAATGATTCAATTGTATATATCTATTTCTCACGTACACATTTAGCCGAATGAAAGTCACTGTCTACGTCCTCACTATCTGAATACTCCACCCAGATTCTTGACAATCGATGCTTCTACCACTTCCTCTCATACCTTGATCAATTGAGATCAAGATCTCACCTCAACTTTGAGCAGCCGCGTTGCAAAACCCAGCAACATTAAACCCCCAGACCTCTTCTCTCGAAATATTGGTACCAAGAGCTGGGGGAGGCGAGATATGGTTGTGGCCTTCCATAACCTGAACTTCGAGCTCTACACCCGAGCTTCCCTTGCCTGATCTCCATTGTTCAATAAACTCCTTATTACAACCCAGAATCTCATCTTCGGGGTCGAGGGAGCCATACAGCAGAAGAAACTGGACTCCAGGTGCAGCATCGGAGACATTCTTGTTCTTGTCACAAGCCTCAAGAAGTCCGAGGGGACAATCCTGCTCTATTGTATCTCCATAGTATCTTGCAAGAACAGGAGCTCGATAAGGACGAGGGTTGCGGAATGACGTCGGCATGGAGCAAAAGACAGCAGCCTTCAGCCGCAGGGGGCTCGTATCGCTGTTACCTGTGATCTTGCTGCGAAGCTCGGCAAACGAGGGGTGAAACAAGAATGTGCAAAGATGAACAGCACCAGCAGAGTTGCCCATCATGAACAACGGTCTTGGCTGTGAACCTCCAATCTTGTCATTGTTGTCTATGAGCCACTTCACAACCATCTCAATATCCTGTCCACCGGAAGGAAATCTCGCCTCTGGAACAAGGCGATAATCCGGAATTACAGTGACGAATCCGCACTTCTCGGCAAAGAAATGCCCAAGGTTTCGGTAGAGTAGATGATCTTCAGAGGCTCTATCTCCCTGAGTGAAGCCGCCTCCAAATGTATAGATGAAGACAGGACACCCAGCCCCAGTGGGACTATTGACAGGATAATAGATATCCAGGTTATTCCGGGGGTTCGGGCCATAAGAAAATGTCTTTCTCAGAGTTGATTTAATGGCAGTTGAGTTCTTGTTAAGCAGCGGAAGGTAAATCTTCAAAGTTGGCTCAATGCTCTCGGCAATTGAGTTGGGAACTGAGCTGAGCTGATCCATTTCGGAAGACGGCTGACTGATTGGCATTGAAGCCTGAAGAGAAATGTGACTTATGAGGTTCTATTTGACTTTCTTTTTCAGCCTTCGCAATCGCATTCGCGTCTTCATATATCCCAGCCTCAGGTATATCACGATGCCCTTACCCGACATCCGACGATGAGTAAGCGGCAGACATGAGCTCGAAACGCCGACCGTTGAGCCTTGAAATAGTGGCTATTACCAGATTCGGTTCCCGAGAATGACTACCGTGGAGAAAGAGGCGTTCGTGGCCCGCAATAACGGGCCACAAGTCCCGGAGCAAGGTCCTAATATGACATTCTTGGCCAGTTATTGGTTTAACTCGGCGCGGACAAAAGAGAAATACCGATATGAAAGCCGACACCGAGCAAGGCGGCCTTGAAAGCTCCGTTCAATGGCGATGTCGTTGGACGTGTTTCTGAAAATGCTCGTCGGTCGGTCTTGAGACAATAGATGTCAGTTTGTCGTATCTCGCTCCTCCACAAAGAACCGATACCGATGACGAAGTTGATATGAGCATAGATACGCTGGGAAACCCTGCATCCGACAACTCTAAGCGTTGCAATGCATTGTCATACGTCTCGAGTGCTTGGCTTCCTCAGATCTACGTCAAGTGGAAGGTCAAGTGAAAGAGCTGTATGCGATAAATACTCGATGTTCCAGCGCGATGATGAATGAACTGAAGCAAAGACTTTGAACAGCTAAAAAGCATCAGAAAACTCATATCTTTCATTTCACTTAAATCTGGGACATGACCATAGAGCGCATGGTGCTCCCGCCATCAGTAGCTGGAAAATCAGCTGCTACTAAGAAGCCATATATCTTCGAATCCTTTTCTGGAGACAAGGTCTACGTCTCTGGCACTCCTTCGGTTGCTCGTTTCCTTCTGACCGGGAAAGAAACGGATGGCAAGTTCACCATCCTGACAAGCGGTGGCCAAGCCTTCCCGGCTCCTGTGCCATCTCATTATCACAAACATACCCATCATGACTTCCTCTGTATCAGGGGACAGTTGAAGGTATGGCTTAATGACCAGTGCAGAATCCTCAGCCCCGGGGACTACGCCAGTGTGGCTCCAGTACGTCAAAATACCCATGCTTTCTTTCCATCATACTGACCCCTCAAGAACGCTGTTCGTGCGTACCAGTTCATTGGTGATCATACTGAGATCTTCAGTATAATCACTCCTGCGGGATTCGAGCACATGTTTCGTGGTCCGATGTGGCCGGATGCCGATCTTGAAAGGGCTACTGAAAAGCTCAACTCTGGCGTCGCAAATGTCATGACCGAGTTTGGCGTTATCCCTGTGCCAAACCACAAGTTCGTTGAGCCGTAGCCTTGGGACAGTTCAGATAACCAACTCCCTGGTTCTCAGAAGTCGTACTTTCTCCGTAACTGCACAGGACCTAGTGCTCTTCTCGGCGGAACAGTCGTCCGTCCATATGTTACTGGGGCCGAATCTGGGAACACATACACTCTGGCTACTCTTGAAGGGTCTAACCATTTTGAAACGCAGCTTTTGTCTGGCGGGACTCAGTTCCTAGATGTTGACCGCTCCTTCTATGTGTCTGATGGATATCTCGAGGTCACGGTAAGTGACCATGACTCTTCACGTATCGGCCCCGATGAAGTGGCTTGGTTGCCTGCTGGAACTTACTTTGATATCAATCCTGTCAGCGCCTACTTTAAAATCTTTATTTATTCGCAGCCTGGCGGATGATGATAAACTCAACAAAGAGCCTCCTAAGGTTAGGCAAAATTTATCTAAACTCTTCCATTACTCAGGATTGGGGGCAAACGTTACAGATGAATTAGTATGGATATACCACTCTAGCGGACTCGCCGATCTACTTTACGCAGCTGGAGAGGATAAGCCGTATACTGGGCTGAGTTGCATGATTCCTGATTCACCAAGCCCCTTTGACAGGAAGAAGCTCTCTCAGTATGAGTCGGAGTTCAAGTTTGACTTGATATAGATAGCTATACAATGAACTTCTGTTTTGCAACGCTTGGACTTTAGATTAACCCGCAGTAGTGAGCATATCGTAAAACAAAATATTTTCAAGCTCTCTGGACCCAATGTCAAGACGTCTTAGTTTTAAGTAAATAGTTCCTTGAAATATAAGAAGCTTTATTAAACTATTTATACTGTCTATTACTTTCCCCATATAAATACTGCTATATCATGTCAGATTCTGTCGATATCTTGAAAATGCGCTGCAGTATGTTACAAGGAAAATGTATTTACAGGAGCTCTTTCTTTAATGATTTCATTGGTTCTAAATCTCTGACAAGGCATTAGAGTAAATTATAATATATTGTTTAATGTGATAAGGAGATGATAAACCAAGAAGCAGTGACAGAAGAAGCTGAAAGAAAATGCTATCTAAACAAGGACGAACACTTTAAGATTGAGTATCGTCTTTCTGCTTGAACCTCAATGCCACCGGTTCAATAGGCTAGCATCAAACGACCAAACCGTTAATTGGGCTGTACATTACATAGCAATATTTGCGATATGGAAACCGATTGATTCAATATTCCACATGCATTGCCACCACGAAATCCTCCTAACAAACGATGTGAAGCAAGTGATATGGTGTACCGCTTGGCAACGGATTGCAGACTTCAGGGTAAGCTATTCTCAAGGTGGCCAACGCTCGCAAGCCACGACGATAAGATAACGGAAATCGACCGAAGAGGGTTGATCAGAGTGACCCAAATTAGGATCGATAAAAGAAGTGAAAGTGGTCGATGTCGGTCAGAACTTTAAGGAAGCGATAGTTTGCTTGACTCGTGAACTATCAGACATGTCGATTCCAAATCTAGTCTGTGCGATGTGCATGCATGCATACATAGTTAGTAACGTGGGTAGCTCAACTGTCAAGAAGCAGCCACATTCACGCCAGTTCAGCAACTCAGTTCGCCAACCCACGCATCAAAACCACGATCCCCTCAGCTAAACTCGATCAAGATGCCCAATTTCCCAGCTTCTGTCCCAAATAGCGCAATATCTTCCCCCGCAATCCGGCAAAGCTTGCGTGTGACGTCTTTTTGGCTCCCGTCTGGGGACTTCTGGGGCATCCTCGTGCGGGGTGCATTAGCCCCAGATGCCATGGCTTGCGAGCATCGCATTGCCGAAGGACGAGATGGATGGGCACAATCTAGGAATGTCATAGCGCTCTTTTGCTCGTTTCCCAATTCAGGGCCACCTTCCGACCTGTCCCCCAAATTGATCATCGCAGCTCTAGTTTAGTCTAGTACATCTAGTTCCACTCCATGCCGAGGAAGGCCATCTTCACATTTGCTGATGTCAACGACGCCGTGATTCGTTTCACGTTTGCTTGTTTCATCGCAAGACTGATAACTAGATGACTTCTTGAAAACTGAAGTTTTTGCAAAGATCATCACAATCGTAAGTTCTTCATGAACGAGCTCTTTACCTGCTTTCTAAATAACTCATTCTCATCAGTCAGCACTCTCGATATCACAATGTCTTCTTCATCTGAGCCAGGCACTAGGGGCAATCTCACCCTTGAGCAAAAGAAGAGCCTCCAAGAGGCTTGGGTCCATATTCTGCGATTATGCGGAAATGAGAATATCGCCCATGATGCTCCAGACAACACAGACGAATATCTCCAACACCTCAAGAACAAAGATTCCGATCATTTCTCACGGAATCTCTGGGAGTCGATCATGGCCGATCATCCCGACACCACGCTCCTTCGATTTCTTCGAGCGCGCGACTGGGATGTCAACAAGGCCGTTGACATGTTTGTCTCTGCTCTGAACTGGCGCGACGAGCGACAGATTCAGAAAACCATTGTCGGAGGCGGCGAAGCTGTCGGTCTGAAGAAGACCCTCACTACCGATGAGGAGTCATTCATGGCGCAGTATCGCTCAGGCAAGAGCTACGTCAGAGGAACAGACAAAGACAATTATCCCATCTATGTCATCAGAGTCCGCCTTCACGACCCTCACAAACAATCTGCCGAGTCTATGGAAGAATATGTCTTGCACAACATCGAGACCTTGAGGGTCATGGCCAGAGAGCCGCAAGACAAGGTTTGCTTGATCTTTGATCTCACAGGCTTTGGTCTTCGCAACATGGACTTTCATGTCGTCAAGTTCCTCGTCGATATTCTTGAGAAGCGCTACCCTGAGACCCTCTCGGTAGTGCTTGTACACAATGCGCCATTCGTATTTTGGGGTAAGCTTGACACTCTGTCACCTCCAACTCTATTTACATGCTAATCCTTTCCAGGTGTTTGGACCGTCATCAAGCACTGGCTTGACCCTGTCGTCGCATCCAAGGTCCACTTCACCAGCGGTACCAAGGGCCTTCTCAAGTTCATCGCCAAAGAGAACTTGCAGAAGTCTTATGGTGGTGAAGACCCTTGGGAGTACAAATACGTAGAGCCTGTTCCCTCTGAGAACGAGAGGATGCAGTCTGAGGAGAAGAAGATTAAGATACAGATTGAGCGACAGGAATTGATTGACTCGTTCAATCGATCGACTGTTGATTGGATTGGCACAGATCCAGGGACAGACGCTGGCAAGGAAGCGCACGAGAGGCGAGATGAGTTGATTCAATTGCTACAGATGAACTACTGGAAGTTGGACCCATACGTTAGGTCTGGTACTTACTACCACCGAGCGGGAGTGGTCAATAGGGTTGGAGGTGTTGATTTCAAGGCAGCGCGATAATTAGTTCTGTTTAGAGTGTTTTTCGTATTCAATTCCGTAGTAAGCTTGTTTTTTCCGCACTCAACTTGAGTCAATTGACCTCGATTCTTGCCAAGATGTTTCCTCATCTAGACCTGTCAGTGCATTACCTTACTTGAAACGTTACGGCCCGACGCTATCATCTGAACGTTCATCCCCACTGTCCGAGTCCATGCCGTAAATATCCAAGAAATCATAGCGCACTCTGCCACCAAACTCATCCTCGGTTTTTCTTGTAGCCAATCGGCCCCTGTACACTCACGTCCTAGCGGTGCTGTCTAGCGTCTTCACTGTCGCAGTGCGCTTTGACCCGTGGCGCTCATCACCAACGGACCCAGCTGCGCTGTCCTTGTCCCCCTAGCCCCCCCATGCTTGAACCCCAGAAGCTAGACCAGGAACCTTGTCCACGAGACCGTGCAAAAGCGCTGATGATGATGCAAAGCCTCGTGCCCAAAGCGCAATAGTTTGCGAGGTACAGGGGTGCTCACCTCCTCCTGGCCAGAACAGCAGGGATCGTCACAGCTACCCCTCCAGCACCAATTTCCCTGCCGCGGTATCATCCATGATTTCTGGGGTACAGCTGTGGAGTGCCTGCAACGTTCCCGAAAAGCAAATCCGTGTGTGTTGACTGGCTGAGATAAAGAGCCTCCTTTAAACGAACCCTTGGCAGCCTGATTATCTCTTCTCCCCCCCCTTCTCCTCGCTACAGTACAAGTCAAGTCAAGTCAAGCTGTGATAGTGAGACAGTTCACTCTGGTTCCCTTATCTCATCTTCTCTTTCAATTGTCACACTATGAGGTTCTCAACGGTGCTCCTCTCGGTGCTTGCGCCATTTAGTCTTGCGGCCCCTGAGCCAAAGACTGTTTCCGCACCGGAGCTCTCGGGCCAATTGGTCGAGCTTTTGGAGAAGCATAACCTCGCGCTTGTACCGCGATCAGAACTCACAGACGCGTTAAAGGAATTAAATACACTTCTCAAGAGTGATCGATTTCCTCGCGCGCCTGTTCTGATAAGGCGACAAAATACTACTTCTGGCTCTGGCACAAAATCTGGCGGCTCTAGCTCAGGGTCTGGATCAGATGACGACTCAGACTCAGATAGCGGCGGTTCTAGTCGCGTTGTCTCAATTCCTGGGCTTGATGGTCTCGGCGACCTCGGCGATGGCCTCAAGGGATTGACAGACGCCCTCGGCGAGTTGGGAGATCTCCTCAAAGCCCTCAAGAATCTCCTAACAGCCGAGTTCCTTGACGCCTTCCATGATGCTATGGTCTATCTCGCAGCCACATTGAAGCCTCCCGCACCCAACCAGATCAGAAGTCTGCTTGACAAAGCAGGTCCTTTACTGGATCTTGTTGGCGAACTTGACCTTAAGGGCCTTATCGACCAGCTTAAAGATGTTGATATCGCTGGTATCGTCTCCAAGGTTCTCAAGCTTCTCACCGACGGCAACCTCAAGAACATCGACGGTCTTCTCACCAATGGCGCAAGCCTCTTGACACCAGATTTCGTCAAGCAGACCAAGGGCCTCATTGGTGACGTCTCACCTCTTCTCGACGAGCTTGCTCCTCTCCTCAAGAAGCTCACCGGTCTTGATCTCGAGGGCATTCTATCAGCTTTGGACCCACTTCTCACGAAGGAGTCTATCCAGGGCATTGTCACTCTACTCAAGAACGCTGGCGATCTTCTCACCGCCAAGACCGTCGATGAGATCCAGGGTCTTCTCGGCGAAGTCTCCCCCATCATCAAGGACATCGCCCCACTTCTCGAGCAACTCACCAAGCTCAACCTTGAAGAAGTCCTCAAAGCGCTGCAGCCGCTTCTTACGAGCGATTCTATCAAGGGTATCTTGAGCTTACTCAAGAACGCCGAGACTCTGTTGACGCCCAAGTTTGTAGACCAGACGCAAGACCTTATCGGTGCTGCGTCTCCACTGATCGACAAGTTGAACGATGTCGATCTCAAGGGTGTTCTTGATGCCTTGAGTCCCATCCTCAAGAAGGAGGCCATCCAAGGACTTGTCGGACTGCTCAACAATGCAGAGGACTTGTTGACCAAGGATACCGTCAAGAGCATCAAGACTCTTCTCACTGAGGCCTCTCCCTTGATTGAGAAGCTCTCCGACATTGACCTCAAGGGCGTTCTGGACGCGTTGAGCCCTATCCTGAAGAAGGAGGCTATTCAGGGTGTCGTCGGCCTCTTGAACAACGCCGAGGACCTTTTGACCAAGGATACTGTCAAGAGTATCAAGACTCTGTTGTCTCAAGCATCGCCCTTGATTGACAAGCTTTCGGATATCGATCTCAAGGGCGTTCTTGACGCTCTCAGCCCGATCCTGAAGAAGGAGGCTATCCAGGGCTTGGTTGGACTGTTGAACAACGCGGAGGATCTTCTGTCGAAGGATACTGTGAAGAGCATCAAGACATTACTGTCTCAAGCTTCTCCTCTGATCGACAAGCTTGCCGACATCGACCTGAAGGGTCTTCTCGATGCTCTTAGCCCCATCTTGAAGAAGGAGGCCATCCAGAACCTCGTCGGTCTGCTCAACAACGCCGAGGATCTACTTTCCAAGGAGACCGTCAAGAGCATCAAGACCTTGTTGTCCAGCGCCTCACCTCTCATCGATAAGCTGTCTGATCTCGACATCAAGGGCATTCTCGATGCACTTGGCCCCATCCTCAAGAAGGACGCTATCGAAGGTCTCGTTGGTCTTTTGAACAACGCGGAAGACCTGCTCGACAAGGAGACCGTGAAGAACATCAAGTCTCTGCTTACCAGCGCTGGTCCTCTCATCAACGAATTGAAGAAGATTGATCTCGCTGGTGTTCTCAATGCCCTTGCACCTATCCTCACCAAGGATTCTATCAAGGGCATCGTTGGATTGTTGGGTAATGCCGAGAGTCTCTTGACCAAGGATTTCGTAGACGACACCAAGAAGCTCATCTCCAACGCCAGCCCGCTCCTTGTCAGCCTCGGCAAGATTGATCTCAAGGGTCTTCTCGATTCGCTTGCACCTCTTCTTACCAAGGATTCGATCAAGGGTATTATCGGTCTTTTGGGTAACGCTGAGAACCTGCTCACCAAGGACTTCGTCTCTCAGACCAAGAGTCTCATCTCCAAGGCTTCGCCTCTTCTGGACAGCTTGGATGATGCTGATCTCAAGGGTCTGCTTGATCAAGTCGGTCCTCTTCTCAAGGAGGTCGGCAAGCTCAAGCTCCAGGACATCATCAGCGCCGTCGCACCTCTCCTCACCAAGGATTCCATCAACGGCATCGTTGGACTCCTTGACAATGCCGAGAACCTCCTTACCAAGCAGTTTGTCTCTCAGACCAAGTCTCTCATCGGAAAGGCTTCTCCTCTTCTCGACAGCCTTGACAAGGCAGATCTCGCTGGTTTACTCGACCAAGTCGGCCCTCTCCTCAAGGAAGTCGGCAAGCTTAAGCTTCAGGATATTTTGAGCGCAGTCCAGCCACTGCTTACGAAGGACTCCATCAATGGCATCGTCAGTCTGCTTGACAACGCGGAGAACCTTCTCACCAAGGACTTCGTTTCCCAGACCAAGTCTCTCATTTCCAAGGCTGGACCTCTTATTACTAGCGTGTCCAAGCTCAACCTTGAGGATCTGCTTGACCAAGTTGAACCACTTCTCAAGATGCTCGGCAAGCTTGATCTCGAGGGCATCCTCAGCTCTCTTGCTCCTCTTCTTACCAAGGACTCGATCAAGGGCATCGTGCGCCTCGTTGATAACGCTGAGAATCTGTTGACATCTAAATTCGTCAACGAGACTCAGACGCTCATTTCTGGCGCTGTTCCCCTGATCTCCTCACTGGATGACGCTGATCTGCCCGAATTGCTCGACCAGGTCGGACCTCTGCTGAAGGAGATTGGCAAGATTGATCTTGTTAAGCTTGTCAAGAAGCTGTCACCTCTTCTCGATGAGATCAGCGATTTGGACATCAAGGGTATCTTTGACGCACTTGCGCCGCTACTCTCACAAAAGGGCGTCAAGGGCATCATGGATCTGCTTGGTAATGCTGAGGACCTCCTCACACCTAAGTTTGTCAACCAGACCCAGACTCTCATCGGTGAAGCCGTACCTCTGGTTGAGGCGCTTGGCGACATCGATCTCAAGAAGCTCATCAAACAGCTCCAACCTCTTCTCGAGGCTCTCGGCGAGATTGACTTGGGTGATCTTATCAAGAAGGTCAAGCCACTTCTCAATGCTCTCATGAAGATCGATCTCGTCAAGCTGGTCAACAAGCTTGTGCCGCTACTTGATACTCTGGATGACATCGACCTGAATGGTTTGCTCAAGGCAATTGAGCCTCTTCTGACACCTGAGAGTATCAAGGGTATTGTTGGTCTGGTGGACAACGCAGAGGATCTCCTCACTGCCAAGTTCGTCAACCAAACGCAGACCCTCATTTCGGGCGCGGTGCCATTGATTGAGCAATTGAACAAGCTCGATCTTGAGGAGCTCTTTGAGATTATCGAGCCTCTGCTCAAGGAGCTGGATGGTCTGGATCTCACTGGTCTTGTCGACGCTGCCAAACCTCTGCTCAAGGCCCTCAAGAAGATTGACGTCCAGGGCATTGTCGATGCAGTGGTGCCATTCCTTAACCCCAAGACCATCAAGGGTCTTCTCGGCTTGGTTGGAAATGCTGAGGATCTCCTTACCAAGAACTTCGTCAACCAAGTATCGGAACTCATTGGAGACGCGACACCTGTAAGTCAAACTTCACGATTCTACTACGAAACTATGCTAACTTTTGTTTCTAGCTTGTTGCGACAGTTGGAGACTTGGTACATGCGGTACTCAAGGAGCTCGTGGGACGGTCTTAATGTGATAATTGGATTATGAACGGGGTTACGTGATGGGATGGTTTAATCATGTATTAATGAGTTTGGATATTTGACGTATACGATACCCTATGAATGTGCCTCTACGGCGCCATAATGAAACTGTCTTTATCCGTACCTAAGAGCGCTGTCAAGTGAATATGCTTGTAAGATCTCACTATAGTCGTCCTGGCATAAGACAGACGGACAGGCGATTTGCGCATGGCAGCGTAGTACCCGTCGGCATACGCCGCACTGCAACATCAATTCATCTTCCTCGTTTAGATCTCTCTTTTGGAGTATTCGCGATACCAGCGTCATTGAGCGAAAATAACATGCGCCATAACCGATAAGGTGGTGACATGCATTCGCGTAGATGACTGTTCTGGACACGCCTCTATCATCATCAGCGCAACAAGGTGCCATTTTGTCTCGGTATGTCTCGGTGAGACTCCGCTACTTGCTTCGTTGTGGGTGACAAGGCCTACAGAAGAGCATGGGGGGCGTGGTCCGCCTGTAACCTGACTAGACGTGGGAGCCTGGCTCGCCGGCAACTTACTCGCAACCCTGTCCAAAACCGTTTCCCTCAGGCCTTCAATTCAAGTCCCCGAGCTAAGCTAAGTTCCCCAGAATCTTGACACATGCAAAGCATCTCTCTCGGCTTTCGGTTGAAGGCTATGGGAGCTATCGCAAACTAGACTCATTGGGGATTTGACAAACCTGTTCGATGCACACACTTTACTCTGCAGAGAAAGTGAGGGGAAGTGATCATGTGCCGGATCTTCTGCCCATCACTTATCAGATTCGAGTCTGGTTCGTATTCACACCCTGGCCCCCCGGTCTCTTAGTGCTATACCCCGCTTGCAGATCAGAATTTCCAGGACGGCACCAGCTGGGATGGGCCTGGTTAGTGCATTCGATAGTTTGGCGGACCCTGGTATAACTTTAGAGGCCCGTCTTTCGCGCTTGGGCGACCAAATTCAGGGCAGGTCTTGGCCTAAGACCCTCGCTGTTCTGCCTTAAGTCTGAGTCTGTGGAGCAACCCATTCTTTCTCTGAAGTATTGGTGACCATTGCAATTGTTTGCTGTCAATTCAATTGCATTGTCTCAGTCAATTACAATGGCTTCTGAGAGAGAACCTACAGCGGCAGGCGCTGATACTTCTGCGCCTGCAGAGGCGACAAATGCTGCTGGCGAACAGAACGCGCCGGCTGCTGATGCTGCCAGCAACGACGCCTCTTCCGACGACCATGTTCGCGATGAGAAGGTCGCTGCAGGCCCAACCAAATGGCAAAAGGTGAAGGGTCATTTCTGGCGATACAAATGGTGGTATCTCTTACTTATCGCTGTTCTTCTCGCCATTTTACTGCCCCTACTGTGAGTCTCATCCCATCAATTGACGGAGTACGTCTTCTGACAATGCCCCAGTTTCACTGTCATCATTCCCGCAATTATCCAGGACATTCTCAATGACCAGAAGCTCCCCATCCGTGGCGGCGCCTTGCAGGTCCTATCCCCAACCGAAGTGAACATGAGTATCGAGACAGAATTAAAAACGCCAATCGCTGCGACTCTCAAACCAGTGGATCTTTTCCTCCACAGCAAGGAAACGAAGCCCATGTCTTCATTCTTCAAGCTTAAATTCCCAGAGGTTCACATCAAGAAACACACCAATGTCACTGTCACCAACCAGACACTCCTGGTGACCAATGAGACTGAGCTGACGAAGTGGTTCAATGTCTTTTTCGACAAACCCGATGCCGAGTTGTCGTTGGAGGGAAAGCCTGAGATCAGGCTTGGCTCTCTGAAGTATCACCGCAGTCTGAAGAAGACTGTCGACATTGCTTCTCTCAACTACCTTGACGGCTTTGCGCTCAAGAGCTTGGATTTTGATCTCAACTCCAATCGCACGACAAAGAGCAACATGAAGGGAATGCTGAACATCCCCAACTCTGGAGTCCTCCGACTCGGACTTGGCAACTTGACATTCAACGTCATGTCGGGTGACATTAGACTCGGTCTCATCAATCTTTGGGACTTGCAGCTCTGGCCCGGTAATAACTCCGTACCTTTTGACGGGAACTTCTACTTCGACCAGCTGGTCCCCAACCTCTCTGAGATCCTCGATATGCAAAAGGGACCTCTCGGCAACGGCTACCTGGAGTTCAACGCGACAGGAAATACTACCATCGCCGGCGGTCAGCACATCAAGTACATCGAAGGAGTCCTGAACAACAAGCATATCAGGTTCACCTTCCCGGTGATCACTCTACTGGGCGATGTCCTTGGTGGCTTGCTGGATGCCAACCAAGGCTCTCTTCTGGATATCTTCGGCACTTCAATCGGGAACTCGACGTTGCTTGAACATGTACTGGGACATTGGGATAACAACGGTGAAGGAGGCTCTTCCTCTTCTAGTAATAATACTGCAAGGAGCCTGACAGAGAGGAGTAAGACCAGAGCACCAAAGGCCTGGATGTGGAGTCTTCTTAAATTGGGTTTAACGAGGAGAAGTTTATGAATATGATAATGTAGTCCTAGTTTTAATGTCATCTGATGCCTTTTACTACATGAAGCCGATGGCCTGACTGTGACTATTACATGAGGATCCGGGCACCGAGTCCCCGTACATAGCTTCTCAACAACGAGGCCGATGATGTTGTGACGTTGATCAGCTCGATCTTTGTTTGCCTCCAGCGCACATGCCTCCTATTCTTTAGGCGCCCTGATTATTATCCCGAGGCTCATATTCATCACTATTGACCCTTCGCGGGCGCAGCTTTTTTGGTTACACCACCTTTCACAAAAGCCGCAAGCTCCTCAAGGTATCGCACATTGGATGTCTCAAGCTGTTTCGATACCCACGAAAGCTTCATCGCGTATGCAGCAAGGCCACCCATAGACTCCCAGTTCTTGACTTCACACGCATCTGGTCCCTTGGCAGTGACTGTCTGTACCCGCTCAATGGTTGCGGCCCACCAGGGTAGGTAATTGCTCTTCCACGCCAATTTACATTCTTGCTCTCCATAGTTCAGTGCCAGGATCTGTGTCTTGGTCAGATAGAGCCTACGGCGATTTTAATATATGAGAAATTACCTCAATTGGGATTTTCATCGTGTCCTCGCCGCCATAAGTCAGTGTCTCCAGAATGCCTCGGTCTCCTGGCTCTACCACTTCTGAATCCTCAGTGTCGATGAATGTGAGCCTCGGAGTCCAAGTGTTCCATTCGCTGTATCTCCTGAAATCAACCATGGTATTAAAAACCTCTTTAGCAGGTGCTATGGATGACAGCGGCCTATAAGGTTAAGCTTTAGGCTGCGAACACATCAATCACGATAGTGCTTCCGGCGGTGGAGACAATGCGGCCGGTACCCAGGGATGGGGTTGCTGTCGGAGTTGACCACCCAACTGCCTTTTTTACTTCCATAGTTAGAACAAAGGCTGCAGATTCAATGGTAACAGATATTAACGACTGTTTAGAGGAGTTAAATGCCGAGGGACAAGCAGATTGTGCTGTTATCTGTATTGCAGCTCGATGTCTCACACGTGACGTGTAAAACTCCAAGAATATCTCAAGACTAACCGCCTCAAGACATTCAGATGGCCAGCCCGGTTTAAACCTTTCTCAGTAGCCTTGTTCTCTCTTTACCAGTCGAGAGATGTAATACCGCTCAGTCCATACGACAGTCGTCACAGTAATAAAGACTTGAACCATGGTGATATCACCACTCGTCAAGGGTCAGTAGGAAAACTTGGGATATCTTTCGTGTAAGGCAAAAGCATTACACAAACTTTGATTGTGTTCAGAAGAGCTTGAAAGCACTTGCTTCTACCGTCTACACTGGCACCGGAGGCTTTCTTAGTCCCCAAGGCTTCATCAATTGCCTGCTGGGGTTTAGGAAATTCAGTACTTATCACAGGCCTTTTCTATATTGATCTCAGACTAATAGACTTCTACTCGAGAATTGAAAGTTTGTTTCGAACCCGTGGCTATTCAAAGGAAGCCCCGCCACTACCAAAATTACCTCATAGGAACTCATGGGCGACGCGGATAACCCCTCAAGAGTACACCCCGTCACCAAGCTGTTCTCCAGTGACTCACTGATGCATGTACCGGGGGTTTGACGGCGGTGTCATCTTAAGCGTAATGGAGACCTTCTCGTCAGAATGGCCAGCATCTGAAGCATTCCACCCAATGACATAAACACCATCAATATCTGATGGCGTAGCATACCAAAGCGAAGTCATTTGCCCATTCTCTTCGACCATGACAAAAGTCCCGTAGGTCATCAGATCAGATACATAACCATCGGTATCGGCCGTGCTATTGAGCAGTTTGACGCTATGAGAAGACGACGAGGGTCCTAGGACAGCGAAAGTGAGGTTGGACCAGCTCGGCTCACGTCCTTTGGCATAGCCAGTCGTGTTTGGAGAGGCATACCATGCATCATCTCCTATGGTGACTGGACGGTGTCAACAAGATTCAAGCTGAAAGAAGGGTTGCTTACACTGAACTGGGGCTACCTCAGAGTCGTCGACTTTGCTGAAGTTTCCAACAAAGACCTCATCTAATAGTTTCTATAAGCATGTCTCTCACGGTGATGGACAAACAACATACCGCCGGAAGAAAAGATGGGAAGGCCGCCAACCCCAGTCCCATAAGCGTAAAGAGAAAAGGGACCGGTGGTTTTGGCTGCAGTAGCTGCAGTCGCAAGGAAAGAAGCTGCAAAAGTGGTGAGTCTAAGATGATGCATTTTTCAGAATACTGTATCGGTGATATGATGGAGAAGAATGGGGCAACTAAGCAGATTATATGATAACAAGACGCGTTAATAGACCAATACGAGTGTTGTGGCTGTGAACCCACAAGACGGTGCCCCATTGAATACGTAATCGGTATAACGGAGTGTTTATAGATATCTCGAGGTCTTATTGCCGACGAAACGCTGACGCGGAAACGGGGCAGACCATAGCTCTTCCCGTCCCTGGTATCCTCCGAACGGACCAGCTCGCCCCGATGTGACGATAAATATGTCCTCCAGCCAATCCTATTTGTTATTTGATGTTTCCTATCTACTCACGAGATCGATCCACTCCTAAAGTTCTTTTTAAGCGTATGCGGATGGCACGGAATGTGGGCGGCCGGTGGTTGTAAACCTCCGTGATTGTCTCGGCAGTTGTGAAACGTCCGAGTGTCTTCACGAGGCTTCATCTCTGGCAGTGACGACGACTTGTCATAGGACTGCTCTTGTAAGAGGTCCGTGATACGAGATGTCATTTTGTAGAATGATAGGTCTGTTTTACGATGGGCAGATGAGCTTCCTAAACGGACAGCTCGAGGGCTGGACTGAAATATTTAAGAATGGGCTGTAGGGGAAGAATAGAAGTGAAAAACAACACAAATCATTCAGATCTTTTAAGTATCTCTTTTATCATCATTATTCTGTGTCTTTGAAGTCCTTGGTTGAGATTCAGCTTGTGTCGGTAGAAATGAAGCTCTTGCAATTTCTCCCGGCTGGCATTTTCTGCCTCAGCCAAGTTCAGGCTCGAAGCCCCCTTCACCAGCTGGAAAGCCGCGCCACTTGTAGTGGCAACACTGCTTCTACTCGCTCAGAGTGGTGCGACTACTCAATTGACACGGACTACAGCACTGAAGCTGTAGATACCGGCGTCACACGCGAGTACTGGCTAGAGCTGACAGACGTTACTGTCGCCCCTGATGGTTACTCTCGTTCGGCCATGGCCGTCAACGGTACCATTCCTGGGCCTACCCTCTTTGCTGACTGGGGCGACACTGTTGTCATTCATGTTACCAATTCGCTCAGCACTTCTCTGAACGGTACCAGCATGCACTGGCATGGTATTCGTCAGAACTACACCAACCAGAATGACGGTGTCTCATCCATCACTCAATGCCCCCTTGCTGTTGGGGAGTCAGTCACTTATACCTGGAAGGCCACCCAGTACGGGTCGACTTGGTATCACTCACACTGGGCTCTGCAGGCTTGGCAAGGCATCTTCGGCGGTATCATCATCAACGGACCTGCCACGGCAGACTACGATGAAGATCTTGGCATGGTGTTTCTCAATGACTGGGACCATCAGACCGTTGATGAATTGTATAGCTCAGCTGAGACTAATGGACCTCCCACTTTGGACAATGGTCTCATCAACGGCACCAACGTCTACGGGGACGACGACAGCTCTTCCCAAACAGGCACTCGCTTCAATGTTTCTTTTGAGTCTGGCACTTCCTACCGCATGAGACTTGTCAATGCAGCAGTTGATACTCACTGGAAGTTCTCGATTGACAACCATACCTTGACTGTGATCGCAGCAGACCTCGTTCCTATCGAGCCATACGAAACCACGGTTCTTGACTTGGGCATGGGTAAGGGCTTTTGTACTTTATCGTTATTGGGAGTGACTGACATTTGTAGGCCAACGCTACGATATCATAGTCACTGCAGATCAAGCTGGCGTCGCCGACAACTTCTGGATGCGCGCCATCCCACAAGCCGCCTGCTCCGATAACGACTCCACCGATAACATAAAGGGCATCGTCTACTATGGAGACAGTCCCGGTACGCCATCCACTACTGCCTACGACTACACCGACGGTTGCGACGACGAGACGGATAATATCGTACCATACATATCCAAGACAGTTGAAGATGCCAACTGGAACGATCTTGAGACCGCTACAGTTGGCAAGAACACAGCTGGTCTGTTCAAGTGGATGCTCAACAGCACCAGTATGTTGGTGGACTGGGCAAACCCTACACTGGCCCAGGTCCTCAATGATACCACAGACTTTGAGACCGATGATGCGGTGATTGAACTCAGCGAGGGAAACCAGTGGGTTTACTTCGTGATTGAGACGACTCTACCAGTGCCTCATCCCATTCATCTCCACGGACATGACTTCTTTATCTTGGCCCAAGGTACAGGTACCTATTCGTCTTCCATCAGCCTGAACACTGATAACCCTCCTCGACGAGACACGGCTATGCTGCCAGCCAACGGGTATCTGGTCATGGCTTGGGAGACCGACAACCCTGGCGTTTGGCTCTGCCACTGTCATATCGGTAAGTCAAACAGGTCTTATATCTGGAGCATTTCTGACTTTGTGAAACTACAGGCTGGCATACATCTGAGGGATTTGCGTTGCAGTTCCTCGAGCGCTCAAGTGAGATTGCTGACATCTCTACATCGAGCTATGTTTCGGACGTTTGCGATGGCTGGAGTACTTTCCAGAGTGAGTCGTCGATTGAGCAGGAGGATTCTGGTGTTTAATACTACAAACATCTCTACTGGATAGCAGCTCTTGGTTGTTTACTGAAACTGAGGGCATAATTACTTGTTGATCTGTAGCTACATATGTACATCTCTTATGGGTGGACGTGGCCAACTGTAATCACTATAGCAAACGATCCATACCAGCCTCATCAACCTTCAGCACCGTCCATGTCTCCATTCGCTTAGCCCCAAGCTTCTCGTAAAATCTCAATGCCCTCGCGTTGTCCTTCAAACAGAGCCACTCCATCTTTACGCAACCCGCTTTCTTAGCCGCTATTGTCATAGCTTCGACCAACTTCCGGGCGTATCCGTGAGGTCTGTATTCTGGAACGACATAAATCTCCTCCATGCAGACTCCAGGAGCCGCTCCCCATGTCGTGTAGTTGAAGAAGTAGATCAATAGTCCTGCAGGTTTCCCATCTGGTGAGAAGGCCAAGATGGGATGTCCGATACGGTATTCGGGAGAGTCGGAGACGTCTGACAAGTAGAGTGTCTTGGCGAGAGCCTCTTCGGTTGCAGTGGCGACAGTTCCTGGTGCTTGCTCTTCTGCGCCAGCACGGATTAAGCTCAAGATAGTAGGAACATCTATGTTGATATTTAGTAGAGGGACCAATAGCTGTTTTCATACTGAAGTACCTTGAGAAGACGCAGGACGGATTTCTGGAGACGAGGCCATATCGAATAACGGATCTTCAGCGTTGCTCAAAACAATCAATGTACAGTTCCTCAAAGGATAAAGATCATGTCTTAATTCTCAGATCATTGGACTTTGCGATGGTTTCATCTTATTTATATCAATCTTATGGTGAAGTATCCCTGCGCCCTATTCATGACAGGTGGAGTTTGCGCTGACTTGCTTGCGGGGCTCAATGACTCAGCTTGTCAACCTGAATGACTCTTTCGATCCGAAGAATTAAGAGAGAAACACATACAATCCACTAAATAACATATTTTGCCAATAGCGCTCTCACAGACATCCATGACGATAGGCTGATTTGCCAATTGACAGATCAAAGCCCGATGTCGCCCAAAACACTACTGAAGGTACCTTGCGAACGAACGACAGACGGAGAACTTGTTGTCATTTTCGTTCAAAGGTAATTGAGTGATAATTCAACAAAAATTTCTTTTGAAGACCTAGTAATATTGAATTACAAGAATGACAGATATCAAAATGATGATAGGAACGATTCACCGCGAACTGCACTGGCTGCAGCCATATGCCTTTGACCAGCTAAAGAATGCGTTATTGTAGAGGCAAATTTTGCTCAGAAGCCATTTAAGTTTGTCTAAACGTGCTCGGTATCTACGCATTAAAACCGAGAGCAACTGATGGCAAGTAAGCCTCCATTCATCTAAACTTTCTGGCACCATACTATGGGATGACCGCAGCCTATAAGCACAGCAGCTAGTGGCGTCTTCGTCGGAGGAACCAGGCACCGGGTCAGTAAAGTTTCCCTCGGCAATTCATTTCTTTTGATTGACTGTTTTTGCGTTTTGTGTGCTTTACCGAAATGCCTCGTAGTCAAAAGTTTAAAACTTTGCTAGCCAGTGATATTATCATGTTGGTCTTAGACAGTTCTTGGTTTGAGTCTCGACCATTCGTCTGCTCGTTGACTAACTTCGGTCTTATCAGTTTGACGTCTCTAAACCCGTGCTACACCCACTAGAACCAATCATCACTATCAGCATGCCCCGGAAATATTCTGCTATCATTTCACAACATTCCAAGACTATAGAAGCTGTTGAGCCATTTATTTTCGGCCCATTCTGTATCTATGTTTCGTCTTCATTATCGACATCACTCATTTTTCTTTTTTCCCTCGTGGTACTCGAATGGAGGGACAGGCCAGCACGAGCAAGCGTACTTGAACATCTAATCAATGTAAAGGGTACTGGCTGCCTACCAGATCATCTGGTCAGGATGAGCTCGACTTCGCCTCTGTTGTCCTCCAGTGAGGCGTCCACATCCTACAGCAGCCTGGTCGAATTCCCTCCTCTGGTTCTCGACAATGGTCGGCGGCGAAGAGGGACAAAGAAGAGTTTGCGAGCCAAGATACAGATCCCTCTACTATGCTACGCGCGTTTCATGGTGACGATGGCATACTTCTCCATCTTTCCATACGTAGCTCTGATGATACAGCACAATAGCAGTTCACGGGCCACCGATATCGGAATCTACGTCGGCTTCTTTGAAGTACTATTCCTGGCTGCGCAGGCTCTGACATCGATATTCTGGGTCACCATGGCAGACAGGCTCGGTGACAAGACAATACTTATCTGCATTCTTCTTGGAACGACTATCGGCTCGGTCATCTTCGGCTTTACTTCGTCACTTTGGCAAATGGCACTCTGTCGATGCTTCATGGGAATAGTGTCGGGTGGTGACGTCGTCATCCGCGTTATGATCGGGAAACGGTGCATGACGGAGACAGAGGCTACTCATGGATTCAGCCTATCTTCCTTTGCCGGAAATATCGGAATGGCCTCTGGGCTTGTTATTGGCCATGCTCTTGCAAATCATGTCAGCCACTCCTCGATCATTCTAAAAACCAGTTCTTTCATTGAACAACATCCATTTTGTCTCCCGGGAATTACGATTGGTATCGTGAGTGCTGCTAGCGCTATTATCGCTGCACTGTTGGCGGAGGACGCCAAACGTGATGCCAATGAGGCCTCGGATGATACCGCATCTACTAGCTCACTACAACCATCCTCGATATCTCTTCACGGGCTGATTGGGTCTCCTGGCGCCAGCAGCGCAATCTCGTCGTTTATCAGTATAAGCCTCCTTCAGTCTGCTTTCACAGCTGTGACAACCCTCGCAGTATACACCGACATCAGCCAAGGTGGCCTGCGATTCTCAGGTCACGAAATTACGCTATACATGATCTGTCAGGGCGCTTTCGCCGCATGCTGGCTGTTTATGATATACCCAGCTTTATACCAACACTATAGTACACAGAGAATCGTCTCATCAAGCCCGGTCATTTTTCCTTTTTTCTTTTTGAGTTTTAGCATTATGAATGCGTTTGTTCGCTCCGGTAGCGAACCTGGTTTCTTCCTATTTCGGGTCATTTTTGGCGTGATGACAGTCATAGGGCCCGCTATCTACACGTCAGTTACGGCAGTCTACGTTGGCCTGCAAGAGGTGTCGCCCAGTCCTCGAGAGCTTGGTTTGCTCAATGGGGTCACAGAAGCGGCTTCTTGTCTTCTAAGACTGATAATCCTATTGATAGGCATTTTTATTTATGCCTTTTGTAATTACTATAGAGTGACTGTTGGCTACCTCAACTGCACTGTCTTATTGTTGGCTGGGTTATCTTTCTTTGTTTTGATATCTCCTACTTGTACGAGGCTTACACGAGGTTAAGGGAAGAGGAAAAAACTAGAGCTCATGGCTTAAAAGCATCTATCTCAGTGAATAGAATTTTCTTTATTTCAATATGTATTGTATCACATAGAAAGTGGCGATCAGCCGCAAATATACGTAAAGCTTCGTTCAGTAGGAGGCCACGAGCAAATAGCAGGTCAATTGTTAATATTCAGGAGTTCTCATAATAGCGCTACATTATCCTTCATCTTTCTGAACCTGACTACACATTTCAGCCCTCTTGGTACCGCGTCATGAGTGCTACACTGCTTCATGGACTCAGCATTGGTCGCCAATGTTGTCACGCTCTCATGCTCAAGATACAGACTCGCTATGAGTAGCTTGAGCTCCATAGTTGCCAACGCCTTTCCCAAACAGACTCTTCCTCCGTAGCCGAAAGGGATTAACTGTGCATCAAGAACCTTTCGCTCCTCTTCACTCCCATCGATCCACCTGCGTGGGAGGAACCTATCAGGATCAGAGTAGACTTCTCCATCATAGTGCAACGCCAGAACTGAGGATGTGACAACGGTATGCTCGGGGACAAACACTCCTGCCAGTGTGCGGCCTCCTGAAGGCACAACCCTTTCATTCTTCCCACTCGAAGACGGGTGCATGCGGTAAACTTCACGGAGACATGCCTCGAGTGATGGGACCCGAGTATCAATGTCTACGAAGGACGGATATCCATCGTCCTGCTTAGGTAGGGCAGACAGCTCTTGGCGTATCTTATCCTGCCACTCTGGCACCTCGGTCAGTTTCCAGATGAGATATGTCGCCGTCACTGCGATAGTGGCCTCGGCAGCGTCGATGTTGTCGAGGACCTCTGCTGCCATATATGCAACATCGATTGGCCCTTCGTGTGCACCATCCTCTTTGAGTTCCCAAAGATGACGTACCAGAGAATGCGATTCATGCAACTGCGGGTCCTTGAGAGCAGCGAAGAACTTCTTCTGGCACCAAGCCGGGAGTTCCTCATCCATTGAGAGGTATCGTAACCGAGAGCTAACTCTCTGCAAAAAGAGAGAAGCATAACTGTACAGCCGAGGGCACCTATAACGCAACGGGCCGACAAACTGTTGATACTTCAACCCCTCAAGGATTCCACGTTCGGTGCACGTCTGGTCCACCGCCTGGGTTCGGTGAATGGGTCCGAAAACCAGGAAGGTTATGATATCCAGCGCGTACCAAGATGTAAGACTGAGAACATCAACATCTTCGCCGTTTCGGACTTGATCCAGCACTGCTAGAGAGCGAGACTTGACATGCTCCTCAATCTCTGGAAGCTTGTATATAGTTTTTGCTTGGTAGAATGACGAAATATACTTGCGCTTGATCCGATGGTCCTCATAGGGCTTGGTCGCAAATATGGAACGCCTGCCATAACCCATAAAATGGTCAAAATAGTCGCTCTTGGCCCAACGATCCTTTGTTCCATAAATCTGTTTGGTAGCTTCAAAGTCGGCCACAGATACCTCATTTGGTGAGATTTGGACAATAGGTCCGTACTTCTTGTGCAGGTCGAGAATAATGTCATTACGGCGACATAAGATCTCACAGATACTCAGTGGAATGCTGGAGACCTTGCAATACCATGGGCCAGGGACATGACGAAGGCTGTGATTACCGAGAAAGTACGCGATCCATGCGTATATCCAGACTATGAAGACAACTGCAATGGTGAAGAATAGTGCTTGAATGGTGAGGGTGTAGAGTAGCGTATTTTCGGATGGGGAGGGCATCGTGATTCCGTTTAATAATGTCAGTGAGTGAAAGGGAAACACAATGAATAGTCTGGAGCTGAAATAATCTCTTATCCAGGAACTCATCCAGTCGTCTTATTCGTATTTTATGGTATTTACCTTTTATTATCACAGCTCTCAGAATTCATACAACCCTCCCTCGGGATACTCGAATGATGCATGATGTGGCACTGCATCATAGAACGGCCCGGATAAATGCACCAAAGGTTGCGTAACTTGGGCATGCACCCAACGTACTGACTCGAATGTCTTCCCCTCAATTGTGGCACATCACACATGCTTCCTTGCATTCTTCTTAGTCACTGTAAGACCCTATAACGATAATTCAGAGAATTACTCCCCGCAGTACGGGTTCCGTCCTTATGCCCCCATGGAGCCGAATTGACTTCGAGGCCGCTATCGGGGAGCAAGAAAATATCAGACCTCCATACACGGTGTTAAGATAAACTTAGCAAAAGCTATTCTAAACTTATCCTAAGTTCTATAAGCCTTTTTATCATCTAGGATCAAGGTCCTCAGTTTTCTTTTCTTCCTAGGTCACTCCAGGGAGATGGAAGTCACTAATTCCATCACGCTTATTAGTAGTCACATTCTTAAAAACACATAACAGTTGAGGTCGTTTCAATGTATCTTAAGAAATTCTTCACTGTTTAGGTATGAATGCGTCCAGCTAGAGCTAAAATGGTTTGTGTTGAAGGGCTGCAGGCTTGATGTAATGTTTGTAATACTATTTCTGCTTTGGGCGAGGTACCTAAACGAAATTCTGCACGACATAAAATCTTCGTGTTGTCTCTTCATCTAAGATCATCGTCCTTGATATGGTGCAAGTGTCACCAAGGTCAAGCTGAGGCTGGCGACATCAGAGGGGTACAAATTTATAATGGCATCACCAATCCCCTGTCCCCCACGCTTCCATCTCTTTCTCTTCTGCGCTCTAGACGCTTTTGGTAAACAAGCATACAAGTGGCACCCGATCTATTACCGCTGCTTCTTCCATATTGTCGCATGATAGTTGGTCATGGTCAGTGATCATCATTCTGAAGCGTTAGGTATAATGTCGCCTCATTGAAGCACGCTGCGAATATTTCGGCTACGTTTGACACGCTCCAGCGAAATGCGACCGAGTATTTCCAACCAACTGTTCTCTCGAGGTTATTTACTTCTACTAAATCTTCTCGTATATACATCAAGAGTTGCATATCTTTGCCATTCTATGCACCATTGGTACCTTGGGCCCCGTTACTACCATTGCGAATCTCCAGGGCGTGCTCATCGCTTGGCTTGCGGGCTCCCTTCAATGTCACCTTCGTTTCTTCCCACTGCTCAAATCGTCTATAGGCAATTGGTGCATCCTCCAAGCTGTACTCGTTTGAGAAGATGAAACCAGGCCTTGCCCTTCCACTCTTCACAAGCTCCACTAGAGCCTTGATGTTCCCCTTGATGTCCACAAGTCCACCTTGGATGCGGATTCCCTTGATCCACGCCTCGGCCATCGGAAACTTGATTTCAGCTTTCAAGTCGGGCTTATGAACTACTCCCCTGCCACCAAATTCGGTGACCAATGCAGTGATATGTACTCCGATGACGCCAATGCCGCCACCGGAGGTAGTGATCTTCACTGCTTCACGAAGGATATAGTCCTGTTGCGGCTTGAGGTCATCATTGAGGCAGACTTCGCCCACGGCGTCGATGGACCGAGTGACTCCTTGAGGGCGAAGAGCAAGGATCTGGTCCGATGCCTTGCCTCCACGAGTAAAGTTAATGGGCTGCGCACCAATTGAAGCAGCCTTCGCAAGGCGTGAGGCAACATGGTCAATTACGTAGACATGAGCGGCGCCGCGAATTATGGCGCTGTATGCAGCCATGAGTCCAATGGCACCAGCACCGAAGACAGCGACAGTATCGCCAGCTTCAAAGCCGGAGAAGTCAATAGCTGTCCAGCCAGTAGGGAATGAATCAGTAAGAGGCAGCCATTCCTTGTCATCGAGCTTCTCTGGAAGCTTCGCCAACGATGAGTCAGCCCATGGGATGCGAGCATACTCAGCTATTCACAAGTGTCAGATGCACGAGTGAAAAGACAAATGAGGAAGACATCTCACCTTGTAGTCCTGTGTCGCCATGGAACATTCCACCAAGGCCAAGGCCAATAATAGGCTGATCCGACACAAGCATTGTAGGCTTGGGTAGTAAGTTCCCATCCTCTGCAAAGGCCAGAATCAGGACTCGGTCGCCAGGCTTCAAAAAGTCCACGGCTGGGCCGACTTCCTCGACGATGCCAACGGCCTCATGGCCCACGCCGAACTTCTCTTCGGTCCCAAAAAGGCCGTGGTAGATATGAAGATCAGATCCGCAGATAGCCGATGTGGTAATACGAACAATTGCGTCCTCTGGTTCTATGAGCTTGGGGCGTGGGATGATGTTGACAGACATGTCGCGGACGTTGCCCTCCCACTGGACAGCACGCATAAAACCCGTTTTCGAGGAAAAATTCATATTGAAGAAGAGTAATTTTATAGGGCACTGAAATTGTATATGCACGAAATCTTTGCTTCGAGTTTGCTCTTTTGCTATTCAATGGGTATACATAGCCATTTATACCAACCGATCCCTGTCAACACCGATTCCGGTCGGGTTCTTAAAGGAGGAAATGACGTGATATAGACAAATTCTTTCGGTCACAAGATTTTAAGCTTAGCTGAGATATGTAAGAAATGCTACCCTTGGGGATGCTTTGGGATATGGTAAGCGGAAAGAACTTGTGATGGGAACCGTCAGCGCCCAGCCTCACCGCGTAAGATTGGTCGGGGTAATACGAGGCTATGTTCAGAGAGCGTGACCAGTAGTAAGTATCCGTTGGATTGGAATATTCCTTGTCCGCCGGTCGAAAGTTCCTGAAAGCCTATGATTGGTGAAAGGGCCAAGAGAGAAAGGCCCATACTATCAGGCGTGATACTCAAGGCTTACACAGCACAGTAACAAATGACGTAACAGAATATCATTTCTAACTGAAGTACTTTGTCATTCTCAGGGAACTATCTTCGCCAGAGCTTGATTGGCAGCTTGCCCATGATCAAGTTGAAGGCTTCGAATCTGTCTACCGTGAAGTCCTTAGTCGGCATCGCAAAGTCATATCGATGCACCAAAGTAGCCAATACAATCTGCTGTTCCAAGTATGAGATGTTTCGTCCGATACACCCTCTAGCGCCCGCTGAGAATGGGATGAAGAACGGTTCCATCCTCTTACGTTCTTCCAGGTTAAGCCAGCGCTCTGGCTTGAAGACATATGGCTCGGGATAAATGTCCTCGTTGTGGTGAGCGCTCCATATCGTCATTGACACAGATGTATCGCCTGGGATCCAAGTATCCATAATCTTAGCGCCCTCAGGTGGTGTACGTCGGGGGAGGCCTGAGCTGACAGGAGGAATGAGGCGAAGGCCTTCATCAAGGCAGGCTTTGAGATATGGCAGGTCTTTGACTTTGTCAAAGGGCGCGATGATGTCGTCTTCATCCATGACAGCAGCGACTTCGTCCCTCAACTTTTGCATCTGCTTGGGATGGCTGATCAACAGTTGAAGGATATGTGTCAGGGCAATCGCTGTAGTCTCGGCTCCAGCATCAATGATTGCAGAGGTCTCAGCGACAATCTCTCCCCACTCAAGTTCATTTGGTACACCATTTTTGTTTACCATAAGACATGAGAAGAAGTCATCGAGTTTCTCCCCTGCCTCATATCTCCTCAGTCTGTCCTTAGCTTGGTGGTAGCAAACGTCTCCCCAAGGCGCACTGGTGGCCCAGTAGCTCTTCCACTTGTTGGGCACAACTTTGGAGATACGGGCTAGCCATGGATAGAGTTCATACTCCCAGACGAATACTGACTTGCACATGGCTGCGGCGTTCTGTGCTTGGCGATATCGTGCGGGATAGAGTGTTCCGTCGGGCTTTTCGGCCATGACTTCATCGGTACCGGTCTCGAGAAGAGTCATCTTTGAGGAGAGGGCGATATAGTTGATTGCCTCAATAGTCCAGAGATTAATCCAGTGGTTGAAGTCAACAGTAAGATCTTCGGGGTCGGGATTCGTGTTTGGCTTAAGAGATCCCGTGCACCGTTGATCAAAGGCATCAAGCAATCGCTGCGTGGTATACTGCACCTTGAACTCCCATTTCTCAAGATTCCTTGTTGCAAAGGCAGCAGATAAAAGTCTTCGCTTTCTGCTATGATCGCCCTTGTCAACAACATCAAACAAGTTGCGATGCGTTCCAGCCAGAACTGTCTCTTTGTGATCTTTGGTGCATTTTGTCTGATGACCGTAGATGTCTCTGACAGCCTGGGGATGGCTGAAAGACAATGCATTGGGTCCGATTCTGAGAATGTGCTCGCCACGACGATCATGTTCAGCAGCGAGCGTCTCTGATCGAGTGCCGGTGTGACTGAGATAACAGTGGCGGAGATCCGTTAGAGGAGAAAGCCACGAGAAGTTTGCATATTTCCTCAAACCTTTGGGGTCGATGAAGTACAGGACGATAGGATAAATGACAAGGCGAATGAATAGGCCTGCAAGACCAGCTCCGAGGAGAATGAAGCCAATCATGGTTGCGGAAGGATGACGATGAGGGTGAGTTGATTGATCTCGAACTCATGAGGAGTCGAATCTTATATCTCGAGCCTTCGACCCAAAAGGCCAAATAGTGCGGCGACAACACCGATGCATATCTAAGACGTGCACCAATGAAGAGTCTCTATGCTCCCCATAATCTGCAGAATTTGATATCTATTGTTAGATAAATTGCCCGCGGGATTCGCTTTTCGGCGAAACACTTCCTAATTGAGAAATGTCGCCAAGCACCTGGAGGAGTAAATTTCCGTTCCTGGTAACGGCGTCGGAATGGTGGGATCGTGGAGTTGCGGGGAAGATGGGCCCTAACATGACATCAATCGTGGCCCAAGAATGGTAATTGATTCCGCGGGGATCCGTATGAGCTCCATGGTCAATCGACGAATAGCACTTCTCAATTAATCGTGCTTATCATTCTATGTAGTCTGTGAACTTCTACTCGTCCCTCTTCTGTATCTCAAATAGCTGTGGCAGCAAGCCCGACAACATATCGTCCAAACTCTGCCACTTGATACCCAAAACCTTCTCAGTTGCGCTTGCATCAACGCCAAAATGCGAAGACACCTCCCTCAGACCCGGTGTACCCTTGGGGATCTTATCCTTATTCTTCCCGGCAACCTCCCTTGCGACATCAGCGATCTCTTGATTACAGTAAACTCCCGCCGCAAGAAGATACCTTTCACCACTCGCTTCAGGGACCTGAATAGCCTTGAGGTGCGCAAGAGCTACATCTTTGACACTGACCCAGACAGGGCCCTTTGTGATAGGTATCTCGCCGTCTTGGCCGGCGGAAACAATACCATAGACGATTTGGTTGGAAGTGTTGAGATGTTCCGATGACTTGGGCACAGCGCCCTGCAGGAATGGACCAAACACCATAGCCGGGTTCAGGCTAACAAGGTCGAAATGTGCAGCTGGGTTCTCTTCCATCCACTTCCACGCCACCTTTTCGGCAACGGTCTTGCTGGCGCGGTATGCTACTGCTGCAGCTGGTGCATTTACACCATCCTCGTAGGTCAATGGAGACCAATCTTTAGCAGTGTAAATCTTGCCCGGCTGCAGTCCTTTTGAGGCATCGTAGATACCTGCAAATGAGTTGGTGTGCACAATGCGCTTGACGCCACCAAGCTGATTTGCTGCGTTGAGGATGGCAGTTGAACCCTTGACAGCAGGGATCATGAGGTCTTTTTCCAAGTCTGTTGTGTCATAGTGAAAAGGAGCAGCGAGGTGTAGAATTGCATCAGGTCGAATGGAGCCAAAGGCTGAGATGTATGATTCAACGGAAGTGATGTCTTCGACTACTCTGACAGAGAGATTGGGATCCCTGCCGTGTAGTTCAAGAACTTGCTCAACTTTTGTCTGAGATCTAACGGTGCCCAAAACTTTGTATCCTTCACATAAAAGAAGAGCGATACAGTGTTGAGCTATGAAGCCATTGGCTCCAGTGACGGCGATAAGAGATGGTGGCAGAATGGGCTGGGGGTAAGCGGAAGGCATTTTGGCAGCAATAACTTCAGTGACTGAATGGTTACGATAAGGCTGGAAATGAAGTTCAGGTAATGATTGCAAATGTTTAAAGACTATCAAGGCGGTGATAATCGCACATACACAGGTCTATTCTATTCTATTGGCAGCCCAGCTCATCCGCGGTATTCATCGCCTGTTCTTCTTTCGGTTTAGCGCTGTCATGGCCGTCGCAATGATAACTTTGCGACGGCTGCAGACCAAGCAAAGCGCGTTGATCAAATCAGCGACGGGTCCCACTGATCGCGCTCCCCTCTCGTGACTTTCGGATAGCGGCGCCGATTTTGTCCGAGAGCCGATCGATTCCCTTCGTTGAGATGACGTCACGAGCAGATTGTCTCTAATTCAGAGTCCTGCAGTTCAAACCCATGGAAACAAACAGTCGTCCATCTTGTTGTATAGTTCTTCTGAGGTCTTCATCGATTTTCTTCTCTCAGCTCAGGCGCTGTTATAGCCTGTTGATACGGAATAGTTTGCGACAGATTATTGAATCCTTGGCCGACTGGCCGATAAGAGTTGTTATCGGCGCTATCAGTTTAGCGATAGCGATAAGGTAGGTACATTCAGTCACTGGCCTGTCAGGTCAGGCCTTAGCAATGGTGCTGTTGAACATAGCATACCCTATACATGGTCAAAAACTCCAGCATAACCATGTAAAAACAGTAATTAAGCGGTTTTATATCATCTAATAAGTATTAAAAGATTTTACAGAGCAAGTAGATACCAAATTGTTAAGTTGAATGTCAAAAGATGGGGTTTGGTGACCGTTTTACAGAGCCATATCAATTCACTCCCATCACGCATGTATGTGGCATCACATTCAGAATCTTTGAGGTCAACGTTCTGCGCTCAACGCCTGTATTGAGGATGACTAAACTCCCGCAATTGCCCTCTTCTTCAAAACAGCCGAGTTCTCATTTAATCCTGCCCAATCATGTGCATCTAAGCAAGCCTGTCGACTTAATAACACAGCGACCTTGGTCCTCTCCCTTAACTCCGCCTCATACTCGTCAATAGCTTCACTTAACCCCTTCTCTCCATGATAAGCCCTTTCCAAAGCTTTTGTCAACCGATAAGCGTCAAGGATACCATGGTTCGCTGCTTCGCCTCGATACATGGTCATCGCATGCGCTGCATCGCCAGCTAGAGTGACCCGCCCGTTGCGGTTATCCCAAGGCGGACACGGCCAGTCCTGTAGGACTATCTCAACAACTTCCGAACCCTCCGGGATTCTTTGTACGGTATCCCGTAGAACGGGATTAAACTCTGTGGCGCGTTGCTTCATATATGCCAAGCGCTCCGCGTCGGTTGCTTTGACTTCGTCTTCTGGTGTTTTCATGGGCCACGATATCATGACTTGCACACGATAATGCTCATTCTCCGTTCCAGCAGTGCCATTAACGAGTGGTGTTTCTAGCATGCTGAACCAGAAGAATGTCCCTGTCTCAGGATGACAGCCTTGGAACAGAAGAGGATCAATGTCTTTTAATGGCTTTACCTGCTCTGGTGTGAGGTCTAGAGCTGCGCCAGTAAATCGCACCGGCAGTCGAATATTTCGGTATGACTCTGGTGCTAAGAATTTCCTCGTTCTTGAGTTGCTGCCCTCAACACCAACGATGAGAGACCCTTCAGCTCGAGATCCATCCTCGAACATAGCGACAACGCCATCGTCGCGCTCTTCAATTGAAGCGAGTCGCTTGTTCCAATTGACGTGGTCCGATGCACTTTTGAGCAAGACCTTGCGCAGCTTCTCTCTATTGACTCGTCGTCGATCGCCAGGAGGGATGAGGAATTTGGGCTCAAGGGTCTCGAGATTGATGAAGACGAATTTTCCGAGCCCTTGGCGATCGGCTTCTGGGTCGACTTGGACTGACTCGACGTCCTTGAAAGCTTCTTCTGATAAGAGTTCTCTTAGGAACGGGAGGACCCAATGAAGGGTTATGGCCCAGCCTTGACCGCGGGAGCTGATGTGATTGTCGCGTTCGTAAATCTGGAAGGGAATGCCAAGCTTCATGATCGATGTTAGTGGGTCAATTGATGAGGTTGGGGAGATAGTAAATTACCTTCTTGAGGCCGTGGGCGAGGACAAGGCCAACGACTCCTGCTCCGATTATGAGAACTGGCTTATGGTCTTTGGACATGGTGATGTTTGCGTGAGCTTTCTTTACGCAAAGAATGATCAATGAAATGTGTTTGTGTGTAATTTTGGTCGCTTTGAACGAGGGGAAATATCAGGGTTTATTCTCTCATAATATCGGATTGACTCTCGAAACCCTTCGCAGTTGAAGTGAGTGCGACGGCCTCAACGTCATGAAGCTCTTATCGGGGGTTATCTGCGTTACAGTGAGGTCCCAGCAGCGCGGTTCAGTGCATCGAGCGCAGTGAGGGGTCCGTCGGAAGTCGCCGTTATGCAACCGTCGGAAAACCATCATCAATTGCGCGCCAGACTAACTCGAATTGTCACTGTAAGATAGCGGGGACCGCGGAAATTAATGATCTTTGCGACAAGGCAAATCACATTGGAACATGCGCCGGACCTGGGTACGATGGAGGTGAGAATAGATTCATTCAAGAGTCAATTGATCTCGCTTCCGATTCATCGCATTCTCAACTCATTCACCCCCAATATCGTATCTTTGCAGTAATCACCATGACACAAGACACCAAGCATGAGGCTCTCCAGCCTGTTCATCCCTCGATGAAGGGCAAACTCGACCCTGTCTTTGAGAAGCTCTACAACGACAACGTCGCCAACACCCCCCTCAAACCAATTGACCTCGGCATCCTTCGATCGAAATACTCTGTTCTCTACTCGTACGGCACTGGCCCTGCACCAGATGTCGCGCGCCAATATGACACCCAGATTGTCACTCATGAAGGCATCACTCTCGATGTGAGAGTATATGAGCCCGACACTGATGGTCCATGGCCTGTGCATATCGACTACCATGGTGGCGGTTGGGGTCTGGGCGATCTTGATACCGAGAGTCATATTTGCAAGCATATCTGCAATGTCGCTGGCGTCGCTGTCATTGACGTCGCATATCGTCTTGTGCCAGAGAATGCTTTCCCCTGCGGTGTTACGGATAGTTTCGCTGCTCTCAAGTACATCTACGAGAAGGGCGCTGAGCGATTCAGCATTGACCCAGAGAGAATCTCTGTTGGTGGAGTCTCAGCTGGTGGATTCATCAGTCTTGCACTGGCGCACATGGCCCGTGATGCAGGCATTCCTCTCAAGCTCGTCGCTGTTGGAACACCAGTGATTGACGACTTGAGTCAATACTCTTCAGCATCAGATTCGCCATTCAAGTCGATGCAAGAAAATGAGCATGCGCCAACACTCAATTGGGGCCGACTGGCCTGGTTCGACAAGCTCAAATGGAGTTCACTGGGCTCAACCCCCGAAGAGATTGCTGAGAAGCGTGCACAAATACCCGCCATTTATGGCAACCTCTTCAAGGCGGACAATTTTAGTAATCTTGCAAAGACTGTCATTTACACAGCGGGTGCCGACCCATTGAGAGACGAGGGTGAGGCTTACGGTCTGAAGTTGATTGAGCATGGGAATGAGGTGACGATGAAGAGGTTCCCTGGCGTACCGCATCCGTTTATGCATATGGATAAGGATCTCTGGCAGGCGAAGGAGTTTATTCTGCAGACGGCTGGTGCTATTCGGACTGCTTTACATGAGCTATAGTTTTAGACATTGTAAATTCTAATGAAACGGAAAATGTCATGAGCATCGATATCGTGAGCTGTGTAGCATCATTTTGAGCGCAAGTAATCGAGGAGAGTTGGCAGCTCAAGCCAAGGCCGAGCGCTGAAGACCTCACTGTTAGCGCCCTATCGCCCCATACCCGACAGCGCTATCTACCCCGCCTGATACCACTGTAGCGCCTGATATGACGGATACCATATCACCAAACTAGCTGTTAACAGTCTAGCACTCATGCGCTATCAAGATAACGAGGGAGCCGGTTCCTAATTCCGGGTGACCCATACCTCCTCCCTCTTGTTACCCCAGCTTTTCCTCCTCCTCATTGACCTCAAAACCATGGCGACGCGCGAGCGACCGAGTAATACCTGCTTACGGTGCGCTGAGATCAAACAGCGCTGTAAGGGTGGAGTGCCCTGTGACCGGTGCAGTAGGTTGAGCCTACCTTGTCGTCCCAAGGGGTACTCGGCTTCTTTTCCCGGAGAGTTTGGGCTTGATGGTGGCAATGGGATTTCTGTTGGTCAACCAAAAGCCAAGATACGCAGGGTGCAGACAGGTTGTTTGACGTGCAAAAGGCGTAAGAAGAAATGCGATGAGCGGTAAGTCCCTACTTCGTTTGTCTGGATGAGCCAGACTCATCATTGTCATAGGAAACCTAGCTGTGGCGATTGCAGGAGGCTTTGTCTCGACTGTTCGTGGCCGACAGAGAGAGCAAGCAGACCGAGGCTCAACAGCTGGACCAATGAATCATGGCTCAGCGCAGAACAAGTCCTCGACCTATCTTCGGAGACGTCGCCAAGTCCAAATCCTTCACCAGGTTCAGTACAATCCAACGTGGACCTAAGTATCGCCGACTTGCTATGCCAAATGTCCACTGCCGTTCCTGTAGATGGCGCCGATGTTGACATGGCGGCGACATTGCCGGACCTTTCCTGGGACTTGACAACTGACTCAGGCTGGCTCGATATCCTCCCAGAAACACCTCCCATTGCCGAAGACTCACCGGACAGTCTACCAAATACCACGCTCACTCTGTATACGCCCAGCTTGGTGCCGGACATGACATCACCTCACGACAAAGCATTGCTAAACCACTACTCGAATATTGTAGCCTCTGTGCTATCAAGGCATCCCAACACGACGTCGAATCCTTACCTCAGCTATCTCGTGCCCATGGCTGTCTCAAATCAGCTCATCCTTCATTGTGTCCTCGCCTTGAGCGCGACACACTGGCAGAAGCTCCAACCCGACATGCGAGACAGGGCACTGTACCATAAAGGCCAAGCGACACAATCTTTAGCCGGTCTCTTGCCTCATGTAGACGGGGGCTCAGTGGATGTCGCGCTGGTATCTTGTCTGCTTCTGTGTATGTCGGAGCTGTTCGATGGTACCTCAGCAGGATGGAAACTTCACCTCCAGGGCGCAAAACGACTCCTGTCAACAGTCAAGTCCCAGACTGGTGGTAATCTAGCCGGCCACTTCAAGTTCTTCGTCAAGCTGGCACGCTTTCTAGACAGTGCAGCGACAACGAGCACCTGCAAGCCTCCTCTGATAGACGACAAGACAGTGGCGACTACACCTGAACCGACCGAAGATTCCAGCAACGATGATGCAGCAGTTTATGGGATACCGAAAGAACTGTTCCATATGGTCGATCGTGTGAACAACCTGGCTAGCAAGCGAGGAACCAGGGTCGATGAGGCTTCAGAGGCGCTTTTCCGTGAAGAAGCTGAAAGAGTTCAAGGGCGACTGGATAACTGGGCTTACGACTATGGTGGCCTCGCAGGCGCCGTTGCGTCCTTGTCACCAACCAACGACGACGTACTCCATGCAACAACCGCATACGAATGGGCACTCCGCCTCCGACTTCACCAAATCACAGAAGGCTACTCGCTGACAGAAAAGGTATTTGAGTGTGTCCAGCACATTCTCGACTCCGCACAAAAGATCCGTTATGGCAGCCCCCTCGAGAGCTGCCTACTATTTCCTCTGGTGATGGCAGGTGGTGCATGCAACTGTCTTGAGCAGAGAATGGTTGTACAAGATAGGCTGATGATCATGGAGCGAACGTGTGGGTTCGGGTATGTACATCAGAGCCGTGAGCTGGTTGAGACGGTTTGGAAGAGAAGAGAGACTGAGAGTATGGTCAACTGGGCTAGGATTCGGTACGAGGAGATGGGCGGGTTAGCACTCTATTGATGGCAATACATGGTAATGACGCAAGTGTACTTGTGAAATATGTGGAAGAAAGGCTATGAAAGGAGAGGACTATTTTAACAGGCTATACATAAATAAGCTCTGACTCCTACGACGAGACTTGCGCATCATTGACCAACCCAGCGATGTGAGCATGCATATCATAAGCACAGACCTCGTCAATCGTCAACATCCCCGGCTTCGTGTTCTTGCTCGACCACCCAATCCTTTCATTCAGGTTCTCCCTCGCACGCTTGCTCGCTTCTTGTAATCTTGTAGCGCGTGGCTTTCGCTCCGCCTCATACAGCTTCAGACGCTTCTCAACACTCAAGTCTGAGTACTTTTCTGAGAACAGAATACCCAAAGCGCCTGCATCTTCAATGGCCATACAAGCACCCTGACTTTGATCTGGCATCATGGGATGCGCAGCATCGCCCAGCAGTGTGCAGCGGCCCTTGGTCCAGTAGGGATAAGGATCGTGGTTATATAGACGCCACATCTTGATGTCTTCGGCGTTGAGGAAGAGCTTGATGAGCTTGGGGTCTAGGCCAGGGAAGGTAGAAGCAAGGACGTCGCCAGTGGTGGAGATGTTCCATCCATCTTCCTTGGTATCATTCTTCTCGGCTGGATAAAAGCAGTAGCATGACACAACGTTGTTATCGCTGCATGCTGAGAGCACGATCTTGGTCTTTGTGTCACCGCCCCAAAATTCGATTGCCTCGTTGTTGATGTACTCCTCCAGGCCTAGCTCACGTAGCTTGTCGGCGTAGATGATGCAGCGATAGCAGCAAGATGTGCTGGGAACGAAGTTTGGAATGACACCAAGTTGCTCACGCATCACACTTCGGATACCGTCTGCGCAAATGATGGCATCATGTGTAGCCTCATTACCGTTCTCAAAAGTGATATGACCAGTTTCAGTGTCAAGCTTGGATGCCTTGTGCCATGTCTTTAGCTCAGCAGGACGACCTTTGCCATTTTCCGACAAAGCTGTGTCCTTGAGGTGATTATGCAAATCGATTCGATGGAAGTTGTTGTAGTCTGTGCCGAAGCGTTCGCGATAGTCTCCCAAAGGGTATGTGCCTTCGACTTCTCCAGTAGAATAGTCATGGCGAATGAGGTTTCGCAGAATGACTGGCTTGGCAGCGGGAATGTCAACGTCCCATTCTTCCAAGAAGCGAGAGCCATTGGAGGCGACTGAGAGAGAGGCACCAACTTCACCACCAAAGTCGTAGCGCTCGTAGAGCGTGACTTGGTGGCCAGCTCGTCGTAGGGCGATGGCGGCGGAGAGACCACCAAGACCGGAGCCGATGATGCCTATTGAGAGAGACGTTTCTGTTCGTCCAGGCATGTTGTGTTGTGAAGAGCTTGTGTGGATAAGTTGAGGCTATAATTGAGCCGTTTGGCTTAGTGATACAGAGAGGTGCTACAAGATGCAGTGAAGTATTTGTAAGATGTGATTGAGTGTATTGATGAGAAGATTGTAATTGAAGTTCTAATTATATGTATCGCAGTCTTATGTCCGGCGCTCAAGTCCTGTCATCACTCTCGTCTCACATCATACCAACACCAGCCTGTTCCGCCCTCCGACGACTGAGGCTGAAGACCACTATCTCAAACCGCGCGGACCGCTATCAGACACGAGGAACCCAAAAGTCATCCCTGAGACCTCGAAGCGACGGGCGGGGAAGCAATCCAAATGATTTCATTGGTCCCGCCCGTCAGGATCCGACGGTTGCAGCTTTATCGCGGTCTAGCCCAATCCAGATAGAGTTTACCGACGTATCATCATTCCCCAGGTTTTTGGAGTCCAGACTCGGAGCTATGACTTGAACTCTGTCAAGATAACATTGCGACTGCTCATGTTTGGCTGGTTGATGTCGTAAAGGTGGTATCGCGGGCTCGAGGTACTTAACCCTGTCTTGTCGTCCCATTGAGGCATCTCCTTTTGGCTTCAGTACAGGCTGCCTTCGTCTATCGATTGCTACCTTGCCATCAATCGAACTCTTCACTCAAGTATCCGACTCTTTCTTCAACTCACAACAACAATTTGTGTTGCCGGATCGGTGAGTACCTGATAGCTTGCACTGACTGCATCTGTCTAACATCTTCTTGACAGCTTCACCATGACTCCCACCGACAACGAGAAGATCCCAGACATCATGCGTCCTCCCTCCGTCATCAAAGGCTCAGTCCAAGATGTCATCAGCGAAACATCTCTGAAGCCAATCACCCGCAAAGTCGACTACCATCTCGTTCCTCTGATGCTAGTCTGCTACTTCCTCCAATTCCTTGACAAAGTCCTGATCAACTATGCAAACATCATGGGTCTTTCCGAGAACCTCCACTTCAAAGGAAATGACTTCTCCTGGATGGCTACCGCTTTCTTCATCGGCTTCGCTGTGGCTGAGTTTCCTCAGGGTGTCTTGATCCAGAAGTTTCCCGTCAGCAAGGTCCTTGGCCTCAACGTTGTTCTATGGGGTATCGTTATCTGCTGCTCATCTGCCGCGCATAACTTCCCTGGTATGACAGCTGCGAGAACTCTTCTTGGCATGTTCGAAGCGGTCATCTCACCTGCCTTGATCATGATCACTTCGCAGTGGTACACCAGAAGACAAGCAACCCCAAGGACCGGTATCTGGTACTGCGGTCTTGGCATCGGTCAGACAGTTGGTGGACTGATCTCTTATGCTGCTCAGCACGGTAGCCGAACCAGCAGCTTCCAGAGCTGGCGCATCATGTTTGTTTCCGTTGGTGCCTTCAATGTCATCGTTGGTCTCCTTGTTCTTTTCTGGATGCCTTCCAGTATCAAGGACGCCAAATTCCTCACAGAGCAGGAACAAATTATGCTTCAAGAAGCGCTTGATGCTGATCAGGGAGGAAAAAGCGCCAAGGTCTTCCGACGCGCTGGTATTTGGGATGCTCTAAAGGACATTCAAGTTTGGCTGCTTTTCCTCAACACCATTCTCATTGTTATCCCATCCGGTATCATCACGACCTTCTCTGCAACCCTCATCCGTGGGTTCGGCTATGACCCCAAGCAGGCCGCCCTTCTCAACATGCCTGCTGGTGTCGTATCAGTGTCAGCCACTTTACTCAGCACTTTCGCCATCCTCTACGGATTTCCACGCTGGTTGGGTCTCTGCCTTCTCATGGTCCCAACTCTGATTGGCGCTGGCCTCATGTCCTTCTACTCCAGCAGTCAAGCTGGCTCTCTCGCGGGTATCTACTTGATCAACTTTGACGTTGCACCTCTCGCACTTATTTATGCTCTTGTCGGAGCCAACGTTCAAGGGTATACCAAGAAGGTCACTACGAACGCCATCGTTGCTGTCGGATTCTCCATTGCCAATATCATTGGTCCCCAGACCTTCCAAGCGAAAGATGCGCCAAAATTCCTCCCAGCGAAGATAACCGTCTTCTGTGTCTGTGGTGCATCTGTTGTCGTTACTATTCTGACTAGAATTCTTTATGGCCTTCGAAATAGAAAGGGAAGGGTTTCACAGGACCTTGGGCAGAGTGGACAGGTTGATCCGGATACCATGACGGATAGGAACAACCCTAACTTCTTCTACGTTTACTAAGCAAGACGAGCCGGTTTCATAGTAGTTTATCTTTATTCTTTAGAAATGAAATTAAGCCAGTTTAACTATTGCATTTGTCTCTTTGAGAAACCGTTTACCCTTAACTCTTGTCACATTATGGTTAGAAGCGTCATGGCACTGAACTCTTGGTCGTCGTAAATATTCAATTGCGCTATTCAAACTAAATGGTCCTCAAAGGAAGATCTACATGGGTTTGCGATTGGTCCCCCGAACTGCGACCAGTAAGCAAGAACCCTTTGCCAAGGAATCAGATCCATAAGCTCACAGGTCGTTGGCGAAGAAGACGGGCTTAGCAGCATGCTTGTTGACGCGAAGGCTCAGCTGGTCGGGTCGCGAGTAATGACCAACAATGTCCAAGTTCTGCTTAGCCTTGTACTTCTCCTCAAGGTTGATATCAGCGTAGAGAATACCCTCCTCGTTAGGAGCAAGAGGCTTGACAAGCTCCTCTCCGAAAGGCGAGAAGATCATACTGAAGCCACCGCCAGACTTCTTGGTATAGTCATAGCCATCAACGTTGGCCTTCTTATGGTTCTCCTCAGTCATGATCTGACTTGCCAGGAGAACGAAGCAGGCTCCCTCCATGGAGACGACGTGAGAGAAGGCCTTGCAGCATTCGGGGGTGATGTGGTATGGCCACTCGGGGACATTCTGGGGGAAGATAGAAGGCCAGCTGGAGACGTGGATATCGACATCCTGAGAGTATTCATAGTAGCGGAGAAGTGTCTGGGTGTGCTCCCAGCAGTTAAGACCAGCAACCCTTCCGAACTTTGTGTCGGCGACGTTGGTCAGAGACTCGCCCTGTCCGTCACCGTAGATAGCACGCTCAACGTGGGTAGGCTTGATCTTGCGACGGTGAAGAACGATAGTGCCGGTCTCGTCAATGAAAGACTTTTTCCGTTAGTATGCCGAAAGTCTCACTTAGTAGCACAACTCACCTGGGCGATGTAAAGGGTTCCCCTGTATCTCTCACTATATCCAAGGACTACAAAGACGCCTGCCTCTCGAACAGCAGCTCGAATCTGGTCCATCTCAGGTGACTCTTTCTCCATCGAGTTCTTAAAGTACTCATTGATCCATGGTGCGTTCTCGGTAGGCGAGTTGGCCCAGATGCTCCTAGAAATGAATAAGCTGATCTGCCCATGTTTCGCAAGTCTCCTACTTACCATGGATATCCAGGAATGAAGACTTCAGGGAAGCCAATGACATTGGCACCTTCCTTTGCTGCCTCTTGGATGAGGCCGATGGACTTGTTGACACCGCCCTGGAGATCGTTCCAGACGGGCTCGGCTTGGATGGCGGCGACCTTGAGAGACTTGGACATCTTGATAGATTGTTGTTAGGGTTGTGGATTTGTGTTGGTGGTTATGTTGCTGATGCTTGTGTTGGACTGAGAAGGATGATGAGATGAGGAATTTGAGGGTGACTTGCTCTTTACTTATACTTGTCAGACTGATAATCATCCAATGGTAAACATACGATGATGTTTCCTATCTCAGCATCTATCTATACTTTGGTGGGGTTTGTTTGAGGGGTCTATCCGGATATCAGATTACCTGATGATCATCAAGGTCGGGTGATTGATTCCCGGATTACTCCCCCTCCTTGACCCCAGATACCCCAGATACGCCAAACTTAATCTCCGCACGCCGGATTTATGATATCCGCAATCCTACAATAGGATACACTTAACACGATGGCTTACGTGGCCAGGTGTCAGACCTCGCTCATATCAGAAGCAGGATAATCAATATCCAAGAACTGCATTAAGCTATATAGACAGACTGGTATTACCGAAAACGAGCCCTCATTAAAATCCCAAACTAAACAAAAAAGTCCAGAGATGACTCCCCAAAACACTGATTATACGTCCAAGACTCAAAGATATCGTCCAGCGAATAAACATGCTCAAAGCTACTCTCTGTGCCCTCATGGAAAATCACCAGATCATCCATTTCATAACGCTCAAATTGTCGTCGACTCTCTTCATTAATCTCTTGTGCGAGACCATGTGCCCAAATGTCAATCTCCCATTCTCGAGCTAGCGACAGAATTGCTCGGATAGACCGGTTGGCCCAGTTCCAGTTCACATTCATCTCGTACAGAGATTTGACACATATATAGAGACACCTCATGGCCTCGCTTCTGCCGTGGTTTCCTGTTGATTTAATGTGAAGAAGATGGATGATTGATGCAGTGAAGGCTGGGTGGACTGCTGAGACAGGTATATTTCGCTAGACTGTGTCAGTTTGCTGGGGTAGTTAAGGTGAAAGGAGCACATACGATTGTGTAATTCTTCCTAAATATCTGTAGAATCCTCGCCATCTTGACGGCTGACTCCCTGCAGGACTTTGAGTGAATATCTCCACCCTCTGGATCATAGGCGATGGCGTTCTTGCCAGGGTTGAGAAGTTGAAAGAATGGTCGGTGCAGCAATAGTATTGCATGGTGATATTGCAAACTAGTGAATAGTCATTAGTGAGACACCTTTACAGGATCCATAGTTACTCACTGAAACTGATAGACATATGGTGGAGAGCATTGAAGACTGGAACTTGAGATTTTCAAACTCTTCGGCAACCGGTCAAAGAGCCCGACAGCTTGTAGATGAGCTTTCATAACTCGATCTTCTCTTTCTTTGTCAGTCCACGCGTATCTCTGGGCGTATCTATATCATGTCAGTTACCATCACTTGCCAAGTACGTAGAGATTTCTCACAGCTGATCGATAACTTCTGAGGTAGCGAGCAGAAGCTCACAAGTATACATAGAATTTTCCAGAATGTGGCTTGTCGGAAATGGAGCGGATATTCCATACTGATAGTCAGATAAGAGTGGGCTATGTTGGACAAGTCCTTTTGGCTTGGTCGTTGTGATGTTGTACTCTTGGATACTCGCCGGCCGACCCATGCCAAGACAATAGAATCTGTTCTGAGTGTCAGTTTTCACAATCTGTCCGTGCTCTTCGGTTGACGTACTTGTCCAAGACATATACACCCCAGAAAGTGACGTTCCTAGCTTCCACATCATCATCGGATACCAAGCCTTTGGAAGCGTAAGGCGAACAGTCGCAATGAAGGCCCAAGTTCATGGCCATTCTTGTCGCCATACCGATATACATGAATCCGAGACCCTCATTGTCAATAGTCGCCCAGTACAGGCCCAGAAGTGCTGTGGCTTGAACTGTAGATGTGGTTGGAGCTTCGCATTCGTAATGAAGCATAGTCTTGGCTTGAGCCGCAAATGCTTCACCAGCCGTGTTGGCGTCATCCGGGTCAGTTCGAAGCTCTAATCTCGGAGAGTACCGCGACGACATGGCCAGAATGGCCGCCATGAGCGAAGGCGTGCAGTATCGGCCATTCTTCTCGACGTATAAGTCCCGGACGAATAGCTCTCTTGGGACGATGTACTGCCAAGAGTTCTGCCATCGCCAGAAGATCTCCAGTAGGTGGTCGCGCATCTCATCAGAAGGTGTGATGAAGTCAGGCATGTTGTTGGCGGCCTCTATGCCGCGATTTCTGGCTTGGATCGATGATGGAACCTTGATAGCGTGGTTGTGGATGATGGAAAAATTGCTGGATGCACCGAAATAGCGCAACTCTCCAATTTCACCCAGAGTGAAGCAGCCAAGCGCATTTGCGAGATCATCCATGTCTTCTTCGCTTGTGGTACGTTTGGGTCCGGTTGAGAAGCTTGGGTAGTGCTTACGAAGGCCACCTCCTCATGGTCACAGTTACTGCTGCCCTTTGCAGAGTCTGGTGTCCCCGGGTCACCATTGCGCTGGGCGAGCTGTTTCTCCAAGCTCGCGACGCGCGCTTCCAACGCATTGATATATGCATTTGTATGTCGTCTGTCCACATACGTTAGTGTGATTTCTGTCATAATGCTGCTGTGCTGACATACTTTCTGTTGCTCTCAGCCTGGGTATACTCGCAGGTCTGTTGGCGGTCGTCGCATGCGCTGCATCTTGGCTGACTGCCGTCGCACTGCGTATAGCTCGCGTCAGCTACTGTCACATAGGTAGATTGAGGCCTTGCAACGTCACCCGTTCGTATTGAGGCTCAAATCGTGCAGGGAGGGGAGCTTTACCTTTGTCCTCTTGACCCGACATCCGTTACAGGCTACGGAAGCCCGCTTCCTCGGGTTAGGTGGGGCAGAATAAACAGCCGTCGTAGACATGATCAAATGCGTGATTCAGAGACTTGAATTCTTAATGCGTGATCGTGTGAGAAGACAAGGAGCCGCGGCGATGAAATCTGGGGTAATAATTGCAAATTCTCCACTGTCGTTGCTGCCCAGGCCCAGGGCAACGGAAAGGTTTAATGAATCCGAGGCCAAGAAGCTATTCCAAAAGCACGATAGCTTATCTGTAACCCTCTCGGAACGATTGGCATGCTAGAGTCCGAGCTTCACTGCTAAAGCTGATAGAGCTAGATTGGCGGCGTCACTAGTCCTGTCCTGGGAAGCATCGTCAAAAGCCGTGATAAATGCATCCCATCGAACGGTCTCGATGTCGTTAGATGAATGGAGGCTTTATTGTCGAGATAGCATTGGGTTACGCAAGCTGAACGGCACCTGCACGACTGTCGATCCGCCCGTGGTTCATATCATCAGGGTTCATGAATTGAGCCTCCCTCCTGCGGGTCAGTGTAGGGCAGTAGACTAGACATTCAATCCACATACCAGTCCTGCCAGCCAGACTGTGAACGCAAAGTGTGCTTGGAAGTATCAAATGCTACGCTTGACTCTTTGGAATCAAATCTATTTTATTATGTACAAGAGATAAGATAAAGGACAGAAGATAGGCAGTTGCATGTATCTTGAGTTTGCTATCACTTGTGTCTGCCGACATGTTGAATGTTCCCCCCCGCATCTCCCTGCGTTAGCGTGAGGGTATTTGATATCCGGACCGAACACGCCAATCAAGTTGCACCTGTTTCATCACTGACTGGCTGGTTTTCCGACCCCTTTTCTGTTTATCAACAAGGGTTCTTCCAGGTTTCATTGACTTATCAGAACTCGGGGTCTTGTATCTACAGTGTGTAGCTGAACCAACGCCAAAAAGGAGACGAAATGATGATTTCGATGACGTATGACACCTGAGCACAAAGCCCCAATTCGTGGGACAGACGAACCAATCAGCACCTGCAGCTTGCCAATTTCGATGCTACATCCAAATAGGAAATTCATAACTCCGCCGAGTTCGCCTTGACCTTTACCCACTTTTGCCTGTCGCAAAAGGCCCTCACAAGCGAAAATGGTAGCCTCTCGGACAACAGACTTTAACATGCCGACGTTGGAGACAAGGACATGTCTTCCCAGCCGAATGGTTTTATGACATCAAGCAGCCTGCCAAGGAGGCAACCTCGGCGCAGTAAGGGGTGCCTGACGTGCCGCAAACGCAGGGTCAAATGCGGTATGTCGTTATCGCGCAGGGATTCTGTTCACGGCTGATGACCATAGATGAACAACGACCAACGTGTGAGAGGTGCAATAAAGGCTTTCATCCATGCCAATACGATGACAAGCTTGTATTTGTGAATCACATACGTGATGCTGCAAAAACTGTCCGACCTCAAGGTCTCAAGCCTCAGAGTCCCAATGCCTTGACCCAAAGGGAGGATGTCAAGCACATACCTGCCTCAATCGATTTGCAGGGCTTTAAAAATGAAGTAGTCATATCATTCTTCGTCAAAAACCTATTCGTCTGGATCAAGTCACCCCTCGAAGACGAATCGCCAATCCTCAATATTTTCTCTGGCAAGGCAGACTCAACAGCAGGCATGTCAGGTTTATGCGTTGCAGAAGCCTTCTTCTCAACTATGCACTGCATACCTGAAATGAAGTACCATGCTTCTGCGATGTATGGAAGAGCGGTCCAAAAGCTGAAGACCGATCTTGGAACGAAGACGGAAACCTTGAGGTCTCTGCCTCATGCCACAATATGGAGTGCACTGTTCCTTGGTGTATATGAGATGATATCTTCTGATTCCATGTCAAACTGGCTTCAGCACTGCCATGGAGTTGCAGCACTGGTAAGAAGAGCCTGTGATGATTATCGTTCGGCTTTTGCTAACTTTGGAAGACGGAGATGACAGGACCTTATGGGTTTCAAGTAGATGCGGCAAAGGCCATTCTGCAAATCAACAGATCATTAATAGTGAGTTATTTCTACTTTAAGACTGACCAATCACTAACGTCTTTCAGTCTATCGGCGCTATGGCCAACCGAAAACGCACCTTTTTGGAACAGGATGACTGGAAGCATATACCATGGGCATTGCAACCCATGTCCAAAACGGTTGGGGATTACCTGCAAGACATTCTATGCGACATCCCTGGCATGATGGAAGACGTCGATCATCTCTTCAATGCGAATGATTGCCAGGTGTCTGCAAATTTCATAAGTCAAAAGCTGCTGGCTTCTTTTGAGCAACTCGACTCTTTACGAATTTCATGGAACTTCAAGCATCCTCATAGTTGCTGGAGACAAAAGATTGTGCCTGAATCCTCGGAAATATACCATGGCACACTGAAGCAAGTACTATGGTTCTCTGAACTCGAAAGAGCCATCGAATTTGTCTACTTCAACACAACTCACTTGATACTGCATTCAATATTGGGCCAGTTGATATCTTTGCCATACACCTGTTGCGTCTTCGATGCAGGCATGTCTCCCGACGATAACCAATTTCTAGAGGCATCGGAACTCGTCTTCTGGAACCATGAAAATCGGTACCGGAACGCACAGGCGATATGCCAATGCGTTGATTATATGTTGCAGAACGAAGGCGGTGCATCAGGAGCGTTCAATCTGCTATTCCCACTAAAAGTAGCCTATAATCACCTCAGCGGTTTTCCGATCATGCAAAAATGGGTTGCAGGAGTTATGGAAAAGATCTCTACCACGAAAGGGCTATTCATTGGGGCGCAAATCCTAGAGAAATATTGAGAGCTGCTTTCCTTGGCCTCGGTTCTGAGCTTCACTAGCGCTCGCAATCAGCGCACCGGTTGCCGCTAGCAGTAGGCGATGCTGGGAGCTGTTCAGTCAAGTAAATTGAGCATTATTTCCAGGAAATATGATAATAGCGACTCACCGATCTTCTTTTCCGGCGATTCCGGATCATCATGAGAAAACGGGGCTATCAGCTTCCGTGCCGGGGCCGGATCGCGAGGTGCTGTCTAGCGTGGCTCCGCCGAAGCTGACAGATCGTCATCTCGGACTACTCTTTCGGGAACTTGAACGCGAGGTGAATTGTTAGTCCAGCTCAAACACGGCACTGCCACTGATTAAAGAGATTATTGAATTACGAGCGCAGTTGCAGCAAGACTATTATAAAAAGTGCCTTCTCGCAGTCTCAATAAGTCTATCGAATCACCAAAGTGTTCTCTTTCATTGCCATCATGCAGCTCAAGACTTTGACATTCCTTTTCGCCGCTCAAACTGTCGTTGCCAGCCAGGTAAAATGGACAGGGTAGGCTCAGCATGACCATCTAATTGAGGGCCACGCGGCTAACATTGGCAGTGTCAACTTATTTGGACTCGCCAACGATGTCAATATCCTTGGATCAGCTTACAACACCTTCCTCGACCTGTCCTGCAAACCAAGTTATCATAGCTATCCATACATCAACACCGTTGACGACTACAAGTCATGGCATGACAAAGGCTTCAATCTTTTTCGAATTGCTATGGCTTGGCAGCATGTTCAGACATCGCTCGGCGGCAGCCTGAATGAGACCAACATGGAAGCTGTTGACAAGCTGGTCAAGGCCATTACGGATGATGGCGGTCAAGCCATTCTCGATATTGTAAATTTACAAGGTTCCCTCGCTCCGTTGCACGTACACTGACTTTTCTAGCACAACTATGCACGTTGGTATTGCGCCGTGATTGGCCAACCTGAAGTCTCATTCCTCAACCCCAACATAACCGTTACCAATGATCACTTTGCCGATCTCTGGACAAGACTTGCCCAGAGGTACAAATCAAACCCCAGAGTTATCTTCCAACTCATGAATGAACGTACGTTAAACTACGATCACTCCCCAGTCCATTACCTAATCTCGACAGTTAAACTGACAAAGTTCCTCAGCTCATGACCTTGACATTGCGAAGTGGGGTGCCACCAACCAGGCTACAATTATTGCGATCCGAAACGTGACCGAGAAACAGAAAATCCTTGTATCGGGAACACAATTCGCTCGCCTCGTTGACTGGGAGGCTTTCTCTCAACCAGGTATTGGCCCCGGTCTCATTCAAGACCCCGCCAACAACACTCTCTACGACTTCCATCAGTACTTCGATGACATCGCTGGCGCATATGGTCTCTGCGAGCCTTGGAGTGGTTTCGTCAAGAGGTTTGAAGAAGTCACTCGCATTTTGCGCCGCAATGGCTTTCAAGGAATGATCACAGAGTTTGGGGGTGGACCTTTCCCTCAATGTGCCGACACAATTCAGTCTATGCTGGCATTTCTCGATCGTAACAGTGATGTCTGGTATGGATGGACTGCATGGGGTAGTTTCAATGAAGGCTCGGACTTGTACTTGAGTTTGGACAAGAACTCGACTTACAATCTCATCACGAGGACACTGGAGAAGTTCATTCCGAAGTAGCAGCTCACATCTTATGGAACCCGAGGAGGTTGGGCGGGTGTGACAAGAGGCCGAGAGCTCGAGAACAGATAATTGTATTTTAGGATTATTTACATGATGGAATTCAAACAGCGTTTCAACCAGAAAGAGTGAAGTAATATCATTATTCATTTAACTTTGCCAGCTTAAGAGATAAACAAATCGTGGATCTAGAAGAAGGCTTCACTTTATTGCTCCGGCTTCTGGCCATATACAACATATCTACACAAGGTTAGCCCACGGCATTGCCGATATGATTACCCGACTTACATAGGCCAGTAAGAATGAATAGTTTTGTCTTTCATTTCGCGGCGAACCTTGGCGAGTAACACATCCAGCTCCTCTTTGCTCCAGCCAAGGACACGGGTATAGACAGCAGAACTAAGACCTTCAAGGCCAGAACTGATGTTTTCGAGATTCCAAGCACCTAGTTACTCGCGATTAGTAAATTCGCAAACCTAGAGAACGGGAGCAAGGACTGGTGCTTACCTAGCTCCTTGTGTCTCTTGTCTCTCGGCCAAGTATTCTGAGGCCATTTGAACACGACCTGTTGGACATTCTGAAAGCCCTGAGCTTCAAGCTGTTCTTTATACTTATTCGCCCCGTCGAATGGCCTTCCGATCATCTTTGTGCCGTCCAACAATTGGGTGACCCATTCATGAATTGCCGAGTCCTTTGTGAGAGTCCCGTCATCGCTTGTGATGGGGTAAATGTCTGCCAGTTCGATCCAACCGCCGGGGTTGAGATTGTCATAGGCCTTGGCGAAGAAGCCGGGCCAGTCAGCGATAGATGCAGTCATCATGCGACTGTAGATGAAATCGAACTTGACATGGAATGTCCACGGCTCTTCAATATCGTCGACCTGAAAGCTCAAGTTCGGAGGAACGAAAGGGCTCTGGATGGGACTGAGGTCAATCCCGATGACCGAAGCGCTAGGATGCTCATCGGCGAAGTCCATGGCCCAGAGTCCAGTGCCTGTTCCAACGTCGAGAACATTGTGTAATTGACGACCTTCGTGACCGGCGGGCGATAAATAGAGCTTGTGATCGAAAGTGAGAAGAAAAAGATGATGCTGCAAATCGAGCCTATCCTGTTCCTGCTCGTCGTTGGGGATCACATACTGCCCGTCCTTGTACGCGTGATACGTGCGGCCGTTCTCTTGGCGATACTTTAGAATGCTCGAGGTGATTGACGAAGTGGAGCTCCCTTCAATTGAACCAAGAGAGTCAGTGTCGCTAGTAGTATCAGTGTCGGCCTCATCGACTTCTAGCGCCACGGGATCGGCAGTCGAGATAGGATCAGCCATTATGGATATGTCAACAGTAATAATAATATGTGAGGGATAAAATTGTATGTCGTAATTGGAACGTGAGGGGCACGCACTTCACATGCTGGTTCGGCTAATTGTCTTGCAGAACCAACAGACCAGGGTGTCCAACAAGGGTGCTGCAAGTTTGATTGATCGCTTCTCCAGCGCGACTATTCTACAATATTCAGTGCTCAGAATGTAAAAACTTTACTAATACCCTCTGCGAAATTCTTGGCAAGAGCTTTGTGAATAGCGACACCAGCATGATAGGTATCGGTCCAGAGGCAGTCAGTTCCACCATAGCATGTCGCATCCTTGGCCCCATACTCTTTGAAGTTCTTGACTGCGGTGTCAAAAGTAGGTTTCGTGTCAAACACGGTCACCTCGATACCCGAGCTAGACTTTGAAAAGGTAGCAGCGCGCTCGGTCAGAGCCTTGTTATAGGCAATGATGTCTGCACGAAGCGTCTTGAGGTCTGATCCAGACTGTCCGATCATAGCGGGGATTTGGTCTGCGAAAGCTGGTATGACATTATTAGCTTGGATTACGGAATAGGGAGAAGCGGCGTACGAGGAACAGTGAGGAGGGCGAACTTCTTCAATCCAGCCACGGACAGCGTCTTCAAAAGCTGAAAATACCGATCCATGGTTTTCTCAATTGGCGCTGCCGATTTCTTCCAGAAAGGTTCACCGAGATCATTGATACCGATCCATACGGCCACAAGAGTATCTGTAGAGCTGATTTTGTCCACGACATACTCTTTGTACTGGGCCACCTGGTCATCGACGCAGTACTGTGCATATGTCGAGACGATTTCCTTATCAACTGTAGCGCCAGTGACAGCAAAGTCGTAAGTCAGGATAGTAGAGGTGTTCAACACACTAGTTAATTGGCCAACCCAGTTCAATCCGTTTGCAGTTGTTTGTCCTGGTAGAGCGGGATTTCCGAGAGGGCTGCCAGCGCTTGGCAAGTCGCCTCCGGGCCAGAAGCCAACAGTCGAGTAGGAATCGCCACTGGGAGTTGTAAGAACGATAGCTTCAACAGTATGACAAATAGATAGCTTACAATACAATTAGGTTTTTAGAACTACCAGTAGCTCTGGACAGAACAGGGGTAGCTGTCGCCTGGGACAGTCCAGCTGCCAGACTCAGAAGCTGAAGAAACGACCTCATTTTATAAGTATAATACAACGAAAAGAACGAATGTAGAAGGGGAAACAAAACAGACAAGCTTCCAAACATGAGAATGGTGTTTTAACCTTTAAACTGATCATCATGACCCGCAGCATCCCTGCCAAGATGTGACATTCGGAAGATTGGTGACGTTTCATGATACAGCGTCCGATTGGTGGAAATAGCATAGTGATTGGAGCGACGAGGAGTACGCGTATCTCGGGTTTGAAGTGCGTTCAAGGTCAGAGGAATTCAAAATATAATTATGAACCTAAGGATCGATATTACTTAAGAATGATTCTATCCAAGGTTGGCCGAGAATATGGTGACGAACGTGGAAAGCGCAGCAATACGAATTCGTCTTACTGACCATCACAGCCTGCTAATTCTTCAGATCTCACTAGTGATAACTGATCGCAAACGTGCTATTTCCAGTTGCGCCTTGTAGCTGAGCACTCATATTTATCACCCAAAGCTTAGCAGCCAGAATGATCCCAAATTTAAAGGCAAAGGCTTAGCACGTTGAGAGTGGCGATAGGAAGATGATATGACTAGTTATGACTCTTGGATGAGAGTTGGAGTCGAGAGAGCTAACCGATTTGGAGACAGAATTGACCAACCGGGCCAAGGGGAGTGTTTTTGGGGTAGTCTAGGTTGGAGATGTTGGAGCAACATTGAGATGCAAAATGTGGCGAACATGAGGGCAAGAGGCGAACAACAGATATAAAGTGAACTCTTCAATTTTTTCTCTTATCTCTTCTCGTCTTGATTGACTGACTTGATTGAAAATGTCCCTTCCTCGGCTTGATCCTTATCAATCTACCTCGGCAGACTCTTCCGACCCACAATCACGACTTTTGCTTGTGGGCCTTGAACTAATAATTTACAATCACATGGCACCGAGAATGTCTCCTGATTTTCATGTTTAATATCCTTTGACATTTCTATTTTTCTATTTCTAGTCATTCCTTTCTTTCTTCCTGTCATAATCCTGTATCTACATTCTTGGAAATAGATTCTGAACCCAGTGTACACTTTGTTTATCTTATACCCCATCGTGCAAATTTCTTTCTTTATCGTATCCACAAAGCCTTTTCGAGATGACTAGTATCGATAAGCCGCTACCACAAACCCAGGCTTCGATGCCTGGTGACTTCGAATCCGTCAGAAAGTCTATCATTGATCTCCTCCGCCAGCCTGACTACGATGATGGAAGTGCCGGCCCTGTTCTTGTGCGCCTAGCCTGGTAAGTCTACAACAAACCTGACAAACATCAGTTCATGATTAACGTAGCCTACAGGCACTCTTCTGGTACATATGACGTAACAACAGATACCGGAGGTTCAAATGGCGCTGGCATGCGCTACGAGGCCGAGGGTGGCGACCCCGCCAACGCCGGCCTTCAGAATGCTCGCCTCTTCCTAGAGCCCCTCAAGCGTCTTCACCCGTGGATCACATACTCTGACCTATGGACGCTTGCCGGTGTAACGGCCATTCGAGCCATGGGCGGTCCAGAGATCGATTGGCTTCCGGGGCGAACCGACTTTACTGATGACAGCAAGATTCCACCTCGCGGCCGTCTTCCTGACGCGGCTCAAGGAGCAGACCATATCCGAGACATCTTCTACCGAATGGGATTCAACGACCGGGAGATTGTAGCCCTCAGTGGCGCGCACAGTCTTGGACGATGCCATACCGAAAACTCGGGATTCGAGGGGAAATGGGTCAACAATCCGACACGATTCTCGAATCAATATTTCCGCCTCCTGCTGTCCGAACAGTGGACTGAGAAGACAGTCCCCGAATCTGGTGTTATTCAGTTCTCTTCTGTTGACCCTGACACAGAAGAGGAGTTGATGATGCTCCCAACCGATATGGCTCTGACGACAGACCCTGAGTTCTCCAAGTACGTGCGTCTTTATGCTGAAGACAAGGAGCTGTTCTTCAACGACTTCAAAGCAGCATTTGCCAAGCTGCTGGAGCTGGGAATAGCAAGAGACGCACAAGGGAACATTACGAACAGCGATAATGAGAAGGGGGGATATAGAAGCGCGCCGAAGAAGAGTGATTCGGCCTCTACACATGCAGAGTTCGGACAAGGGGCCAAGACAAATGGTTGCCCTGTTATGCACGCCAGGGCAAAGCTCTGATGTGTTGTATGTTAATTTATACCCGTATAGACTATAGATGGGGAAGAAGATACACAAGTATAATTAGATGGCTATAGATCGGATTCTTTATTACTATCTCAACTTGGAATTTATTTTACTACATAAAGTCTATCGATTCTGAATACTCCGCATGGGTAATAATACTTCTGATGCATCCCACTTTCCACGCTATACGTATGGCCGATATGTGTTTAGACATCTTTGTCACCGTGATTTGATCTCTCAGAAACGAATTTCGGAAGCAAAGAAGGAATGAAAAGCAAGTCAAGTACTTACCACGAGGCATACATCAACGAATTCTATTGGCCTGCGCCCATCTGCAATGTATCCCACTCCCCAATCTGTAAAGGTCGCCGCTAGCGATGCACGTTAGCTGTCGGAATACATCTTGTCAGCCTGGCGTGCATCATACGAGGTTCCCTGCATGGCAGGCCTCAATTTCTTTGGCGATTCCAAGTGGCTGGCTTTATGACAGGAAAGCTTCATTCGTTCCAATTTCACGGGCTAGACAGCCGTATTCCATTTCAAATCACTCTATTTCCTTCCCTCAAGCAAAGGTGGGGCTTTTATGTACATCATGACATATTCTGTCTCTTAGCAAGCGGCACCATTCGTAGTCGGACTTGGCTTTACTTTGCTCCTCCATCGTCCGTCCAACTTCGAGACCATTTTCGTAATTGACAAGTTCTTTTTCAAGCTCTCCGCCTTCTTGGTCTTCAAAAGATACCCTATGGTGAAAAGAATCGTCACGGCCACGACAGACGCTACCGCCCACCACTTCAGCGACTCCCCAAGCCCAATCAGTGGATCCATGTTCATTGACAACAGTGCAGCCACTAAGCTCGGCGGTATGAAGAACGATGCCAGTATGGTGAGTTTGGATGTGTTGCTCGCATCAGTCAGGCTGATAGTCGAGTTGACAACCGTGCTGAGACGGTCGATCCGTGTTTCGTAGTCCTCTAGGCGTTTCTTGATAATCTCCAAATCATCTTTGTAAACCTTGAAAGACTTGGCAATTTCCTTTTCTTCATCATCCATGACTTGACTCATGGTTGCTTGAAGCATATCCCGTGCTTGGGGTACCCATCGCCGCCAGAAGTGGAGCTTCCTAAGACTCTGCTTCTGATGGTCTGTACCTCCAGACTCGGGGAAGAATGATGGGTTCACGATTCCCCAGTCGATTTGGTTGAGCCGGGCGTTGAGATAGTCAGCGAATGTCAGCCACTCGCCACATACCAAGTGCAGCAAGCACTGGATCGGGATGGAAAGTTGTTGATTTGCACCATCTGTGAGCTTCGCGAAGTTGGTGGTCTTCTGGGCCCAGAATATGTAGTCTTCGAACCAACTCATTGGGTTTTCAGCACCTTTGGATCGCAGAGATGGCGGGATCTGAGGGTCGCGCACTGCGTCTGGAGGGGTAGTGTTGGTACCGAACGCCGGGAGTTCGTCCCAGTTGGGATATCCTCGCCAAAGAGGATACCCGGCTTTAGCGGTTGGTTCAAGTAAAAGAACACCTTATTTTCGAGAATAGTCAGCCTGGAGTTCCTGACCCGATCAGAATGCTCACCTATAGTCGATTCTGGGTTCAGCCAGAACGTAGCATGACTGCGCATATGTCCAACCTTTGCATCAACTCTTGCATCCACTTGACCCTTATCTTGAGAAGATTCACCTGCAAGCCTTTCCCATATAGTGGGATCTGGATCCTTGTCCCAGAAGATTTGGTTCTTATCCGCATCCAGGCGTCGCATAACATTGAACTCATTGACTTGTCTTTTTGCTTCCGTGAGCTGGCTTTGATTCTCAAAGTATCGAGAACGGATCAAGCGAAGCTGGAACCACGTCTGCCGTTTTGCATCAACCTGGAGTATTGACGGCTCACGCCATCGATCTCGGATGTTGTTCCAGACATAGTCGGTAATATGAGCGCGGAAGAATCGTGGATCGATGGCTAGTTCAGATCCAAGTGTCTCAATCACGTCTCGTGAGAGATCCTCGACGACAAATAAGCTGAACTTGACTCCTGTTTCGAGTTTTCTCGCTCTTTTAACGGCCGTTCTAAGATCCTCAGGCGTACGAAGGTCATTATTCGGGTACCGTTCTGCATGTCCATCTTCTTTGAATCTCAGCAATGCGACATTCATCTTCGTGGCCCTTTCTCGTTGTTGATTCTCTCTCTCTTCGATCATAAGATCAGTTTCTAAATACTTAAGACATGTCGCCACTCACTTTTCGGATCACGATGATATGTGTAGCGCCGTTGCTCGTTATTCTCCTTTTCCTCTCCAGGGAAGATGCACCAGCGCGTAGGCACAGTCCCAACTTCCATGAAATCATGCAGTAGCTCGAGCTGCGGCCATCTCTTTGATAGACTCTCGACGTACTTCAAATAGGGCCCTCGCTCCTCAGGCCTATGACGTTTCAGTTCTGCTTGGATTCTTATATGAAGTGATACTTACCCCTTCCAATTTTCACGCCCAAGGCGAGACCTAACGTCATCCTTTTTGTGATCCTGGTACGCATCTCCGAGTTGTGAATCGTGTAACCGCATTTTGGGCGATGGATTAGAGATGGAGTGCTCAAGCTTTGGTGTTTTGAGTCAGTATCCTCTGGCCTAACCTGGCCCTTTTCTATTGCGTGTTACCCATGGGTATTTGTAATTCACGAAACAAGGCTCTTGTCACCGCAAGATGGCAATGCGAAAACAAAGTAATAGGTGCTGGCAGCTGACTACTGTGATTGGCCTGGTTAATGAGCAAGCGCCAGCTTCACTGCGCACAAATTCGACATGTCTCATTTCCTCCGAACTTCACATATGCCGTGTAACCGACCCGCCGAATGCAGGCTACTTGAGCCATTGCGACCCGAGTCTCGTTTCTTTTCACAGATCAACCCAAGCAATGCATGTTCATGTCTATTGTCCTGAACTGTTATTTCAGCGACCTTACCCTAGGTAGCTAACTTCCAAGAGTGTTAACAAGTCTAATCTTTCGCTGCTCCTTGGGTCATGATATGACATCAAATTCTTCAGCTTATGCACGTTGGTCAAGGATCTTCGGAGAAGCGGGCTCAGCCGTCCCAAAGTTTCAGCCCGGCAGGGTTGCCAGTGGACCAACTCAGGACGAAAATGCATGATTATGGGGCATATGCACATTTCAGGCAGCAATTCCAACAATCCATTGTTTCCCAAAACTCGGAGCCTGATTCGGTACGTACTCTCTATTCACAAACCAAACAATACCCGCTCTGGAACTTCACCTTTCTATACCAGCACGACTGTAGCCTCCGAAGCCTTGTCCAAAATCACGGCTCCTTCAGTTCTGTTACTGTAAAATCGAGACCGAGTCCAGAAAACGCCAATACCGAGCCTCATCATACCCTTTTCCCGGTCGCCCCCTTCACCGTCTGATGCTGGGGTGAGGAGCAATGTGAAATATTCCTTCTGAGGCACTTCCATGACAAAAAGGCACGAGACAGTCGGCATTTCAGCCCCATCAGGAATTTTGCTGTCCAAAAACGCCTCGCCAAAGATTTCGTCACTCCCCGGAGCTGCAAGAACGTGGTGCCGAGAGTCCTGTGTAACAGAGCGTGCCCCCAGTGTTGCCTGGATCATCTTTCCTTTGATTGTCAAGCGGGCAACTTTTAGAGGTGATGCCAGCGGAGTTCCCTTCCACTGCAAATCACTCTGTAAAAGCTTGATCATAGGGGCAACTGGGGTCGTGTGTACATATCCCTTGATCCCGCCTTTCACGGACATCCAGGACCATGAAGGGATGCTTCCTGGCTCGCGGGTCACCCCGCGCATTTTGGCTTCCCACACAAGTCCGTTTGCGAGATCTTCTTCCCAAAGACCTGCCAGGTAGGTATAACCAGTCAGCTTCATGAACATATCTGTCAGTCCAGCAATAGCATTCCATTTGTCGCTTTGGTAAGTCAGATCACGGCTTGAGTAATTTGTCACCATCCGATACCAATGTCGCAGATAATTCTTCCCATCCTCTCCAGGGCCTTGATTCACAATATCAGCCCACTGAATGAGACCGCCATCAAAATCTCGCGATCCATCGATAAGTCCATCCTCCGTGGCGTAGCGACTAGGACATTTCCATAGCCACTGCTCTTTTCCAAAGCAGACGATTCTCGATGCCAGCACGCCCTCTTGAAGTGTCCAGCCCCTGGTGTTCAAAGGCTCAGAAATCCTATCAAGCTCCCTATGCGTCTCCATTCGAACGCTCACAGTCTCTCCGTGAATCTTGACGCACTCGGCGCCTTGAAAAGGAAGAAGGAGACCCATCTCTGGGGTATCAGATGAGGTAGCTGCCAGTGTAAGATGTGCATTCGTATAAATAGATCCCATCTTGACTGACTCGGCTTCCCAGTCTTCACGAGAGTCTTGGATAATGCATAACCCGTCGATCCAAAGATATCGAATTCCTAGGTAAAGAGTAGCAAGGATAGTCTCCCTTTGCGTCAAAGGTAAGTCGAAGAACTCGATTCCTTCTTTGTGCTTCTCGAGATTCTCGCTTGTCGTTTTGAAATGGAGTTCTGGGTTGGCACCCCAACAGTAGCTCAGAGCTGTGTAAGTTCCAGTCTCTCCCTCCTCAGTCTCTCGTATTTCAATCTTTATGTCTTTGGGATCCGATGGAATGTCCAAGCTTCCACTCAGGTCCAACACGCGCGTTGGAAGCTTTGCTACCTTGGTATCAGGAAGAGATTTGATGCACTGTTCATGGGATTTGCATTCCTTCAGCCACGTTTTCAATGTATCTTGTCGCTTGAAAGGTTCTGACGCATCCAGTTCGTCGTGAGGAATCCAGAATCTCCGAGTAGCAAGACTTCCTGTTGAACACGTTAGACCCACGTTCTAGACTAGTGCTGAAAGCATACCTAGACGCGATGGCGAAGATATCGTTAGAGGTATTCCACCATTTGTATACAGTTGTCTGCTTCCTACCCAGCCAACTGCCATGATGTACTTCTCATGTTTGGTCAACTCGACAGTGACAGGCCTCGAGAAGTTGTTCTCATCGCACACCTCCGGGTTGCCTCGCTGAAATTCAGCTAGCACTGAGGTGGCACCGCGCTGTATGCTAACTTCCAGCCATTTGCAAGTCGAGCACGTTTCACCCGAATTGATCAAGTGCATGACATTGGGCTGATGTTGTATAAGCTGTGGTGGGTCTGGATGAAGCATAAGTTGACAGTATTTGCAAATTCCATCTGCCGTTGGGCTCGTAAACCCCCAATCATCGGGCGTAGCGGGGGGTCCAGGAACTGGTTCAGCTCTGAGATTCTGAATGTCACTCCCTCGGAGACCGAAAATAGCGGCCTCCTCGGGCGACTTGTTGCTAAAGACTAGCATCGTCTTTGGTGGTTCTGATTCTTCGGAAGCCATGATTGCAAACTTGGGAGCAGAAGAGGAACTGCCGATAGTTACCTGTCGTCAAACGCGAAGATATAGAGGGGTTGAGGCGGTGTAGTCACGTGAGGTAAGCACATCCCCAGACAAGTCGTCCTTAATGTGGATTATAACCTGATACTGCCTGGAATAGGCTGAAAAGGGCCTTGGCAATTGTGCAGAAGAAGTAGGACTTTATAGAGTAGTAAAGTTGAATAAACTGGTTTGACAAAGGGTGTGGTCGAGAGATACGAATCGAGTCTAGTGGGGATGCCACCCTATGCCTTTCCATTCAATCCCAAACTACCGACTCTTGACAGAGCATCCGGTTTCTACTTTTCAGCTTTTCAGTTTCAATGGTCGCGTATTTCAATCAGCAAACTGCATAATTTGTTCCATGTGTAACTGTTTGTGTTGAACAAAAGAATGCCACATCGTTATCGTTTGTTGCTGGCCAAAAGAAATGCCACAAGTGAATCCGGACCTAGGAAGTTATTTATTGAACGTCTAGATAAGGTTGAAACTTGCTAATGTATGATCCGTTTGCTAATTAACTGACAACTGCATAAGAGAAAAAGGATTCAAGATCGATCTATAAGTTTTCAGAAAATGTAGGCATGATGACGGGGCTGCAAAAGGCTTGAGTTCCGTGGAATGTTGCTGACTGATTACCGCGCGGCACGATGGTGCGATGTCAGCCCCAGTAGTAGCATCCAACTAGGATCTGAGGTCATCTGGACTATTAGCCGCGCGGGAACTATAAGTTATTGCTTCAACGTAGGAATGATTGTTGATGTGTAATTGCTTATTCGTCTGACATGGGTGCAACTGTCAGCACATCACGGAGAATTGCCAAAGTACGATGCATGTTAAATATGTGCCGGAGAGCAAGTCCTCACACTGAATACAGGTCTGTCAACAATGCCTGCAATGTTTCTTAGTGCCCTGCTCGATTTCTTGGCCAACGCCTTTCACTTCATCACCTGCGGCATCTTTCTTGAACCGTCAACAGATCCAAAGACCATGTCTCAGAAACCAAAGCACATCGTCACAATAGGCGGCTCTTTCGCCTCTGTCAGGACAGCTCACAAGTTCCTCCAAGGAATGCAGAACAAAGATGCAGGACCTTACAAGGTGACAATGATCTCTCGCGATTCTCACTTCTTCTGGAATCTTGCCACGCCCCGCGCCATAATCCCAGGAACTATCCCTGATGATAATCTCTTTCAAGCTATTGCACCGGGGTTCGCAAAATACGGCGACAAGTTTGAATTGATCGTTGGTACAGCTACTGGTATCGATATCAATAATAAACAGGTCAAGGTTTATAAAGCAGGCCAGGAGACTGTCATCAGCTATGATTATCTCATCATTGGCACTGGATCTTCGACCAAAGCTGAGTCCCCTTTCAAGTCCAGGGGATCAACTGATGCGACAAGGGATTATGTTCACGCGTATCAGAAACGTGTTGGAGACGCCCAGTCCATTATTGTTGCTGGTGCAGGGCCGACTGGTGTAGAGGTTGCAGGCGAGTTGGCGGACTACTACGGCAACAAGAAGGAGGTAACCTTGGTAAGAAAAGCATACACTTCAGGCCGAATCAAGCTGACAGCGTGTATAGATCAATGCTGGTCCAAGTGTCCTCGACAATCGCCCCGACAGCGTCTCCAAGTCCGCACATAGCCAACTCGAGAAGCTTGGCGTCAAGATCAGACTCAACACCAAAGTCAATGAGTCCATTACTCTCCCCAATGGCAAGCAAAAAGTCATTTTCTCCGATGGAAAGACGGCAGTCACAGACCTTGTCATTCCAACATTCGGAGTAGTTCCCAACTCATCCTTCATCCCTCCTGATCTTCTTGACGCGCACGGCTATATCAAGGTCAACCAATATCTCGCCATCGAAGGTCGAGAGGAAGTCTTTGCAATTGGCGATGTGTCTAATCTCGAAGCACCGCAGTTCTGGTTCGTGAACACACAGGCTGGTCATATGGCCAAGAATTTGGTGCAGATAATGCTTGGAAAGCCTATGATTCCATACAAGGCCTCGACAACAGGTATGTCATTCTCGACTTATGATGACAAACAATGCTAACGTTCGCAGCAATGGGAGGAATTCAGATCGGCAAGTCTGGCGTAGGCCATTATGGAAATTGGCGCATCCCAGGATTTATGGTCCATGCGATCCGAAAGACATTGTTTGTTGAACAGTTGCCCAAGATGATTGACAATGGTAATTGATGGCCCCTTTAACATTTATTTATTTGCTTTTGTATCGATTGGAGGGAGGTTGGTTGTCTTGGAATGACGTGGAAGCCGGAGTTTAGCGTCCGGGTGAGGCTAATCTCAGCAATGTCACTGGCCCTGATTTTCTTATCTTAGCTTCGAAGCTTAGCATTTAGGTTCCACCAAATTCCCTGTACGTCATCGATCGTCCCAACCTTGTTCCTGGAATAAAACAGGCCAAGACTGCAACCTCGTGAATCTGTTCCCTACCTAATAATTTCTCCATTATTGATTTTCGCGATGCATTACAGTCTGCGTGCCATTGCGGCTGCAGCTTTACCTGCAATTGCTGTCGCTTCTGTTATTCAGCAGCCAATTGACAGCTTTGATCATACTCAAGGCTATCAATTCGATCCTCTTCTGCATCTCCCAGGAATATCGCCTTATTTCGATGCTGTAGGCTTTGGATTGTCGCATGCTGCACCTGAAGGATGTACCGTTACAGCTGCGTCGTATCTCATCCGACACGCTGCGATTTACGCCAACGACGCCGAGTATGAGGACTACATCAAGCCGTTCCTGTACAAGCTCGAAAAGCATCGCGGTGACTTCTCTGGACCGCTTGAATTTCTGAACAAATGGTACTCACCAATTGAAGAAAACCACCTCGAAGATATCACGCCCTCAGGCAAGGTCGACGCGAAGAAAGTCGGCCAGCACCTCGTGAAGCGCTACCGACACCTAGCGTCATCGGTCAAGCGCGTCATCGCCGATACGAAAGACAGAACCTACGACACAGCCAAGGCGTTTCTCAAAGCGTTCCCCGAAGATGGAAATATTGAAATCACGCGATTTGACAAGAAGGAATTGAACAACGGCACGCGCGCTCTTCTCCCTCACAAGGCCTGCTCCAAATTCTCCAAATCGCCTGGTACGGAACAGCAGCAGAAGTTTGTCAAGACATACGCAAGTGGCGTCGCGAAACGTTTACGCCCGTATACGCCCGACGATTACGAACTTGATCCCTACGATGTTTTTGCACTCCAATCAATTTGTGGCTACGAATCTGCGATTCGAGGAAAGAAATCTCCAATTTGTGGATTGTTTTCTGATGCAGAGTGGCTCTCTTATGAATATGCTTGGGATATGAAATATGCTCACATGGTCGGGCCTTTCAATCTCTTGTCGAATTACCTCGGCTTTCCATGGTTACACTCCCAGTCCAAGCTTTTCACCAAAATCGATGAAAACTCCGAATTGATTGGCGATGAATCATCAGGATGGCCCAAGGAGCAACGTCTCTTTTTCTACTTCACTCATCGCGAAGTCCCTCCATTCGTCGCCACAGCTCTAGGAATATTCAACTCATCTTCCCGCGAAGGGTACGACGAATTTCCAACCACACACGTCAACCATGTCCGAGCTTGGAAAATGTCTGACCTCATTCCATTCCTGGGCCACGTTGGCATGGAGAAGATGACGTGTGAGCGACCAGTTGCTAAAGATGGCACGGCCGAGAAAGAGGAGTTTATCAGGTTCATTGCCAATACCGCGCCCCGACCCTTGCCTTTGTGTCAGAATGGACCCGGGGCAAGTTGTCCATTCAAAGAGTTTAAAAAGATCGTTAACGCAGGTATGGAGAAATATGGAGACTTTGATGGCGTTTGTGAGAATAAACAAGACAAGGATGATGAGTTGTAATGCGACGACAGCAGTGCGGTAAAACAGAACAGGTTGTACAATAGTAATAACTTTCGTTGCTTACATGATTCTATGTAAAAGTGACCTTGATGACCCGGATCCAGTTGTTATTGGTGAACCCAATGGTCAATGTCTCTCCAGATTCATCCAAATGCGGATACGCTATTCCAGCATACACCAGGCCTCCATCGATGGGCTCATCTTTGTAAATCTCTTTTCCCTCTGTCCAAGGACCTTCAGGACTTGGCGCAGTCTTCAAGAAGACAGTACCCGCTTTGGCAAGTTCGTCAGTAATGCTATCACCACCATGGGAGAGCTCACTTACACAGATCAAGATGAACGTAGAAATACGCCTGAAAGTGATTGTTATACACAATCTGACCTTGTCCAACACCCCACATGACCGCTGTCTCACAGTTGAACGTGGTGAGAACTTCGCTCTTCCATCCTTCTTGTCTACCCCACCAATACTCATACTTATCAAGGTCGAAGGCATCTTTTGCGGGGACACGAGCCATGTAGATGTACAGCTTGTCAGGAAAGTCGGTAATTGGGTTTGGTGGGTTTCCGAGTATGTAAATGTATTCGCTGTTGACATCGCGGTAGGTCGCGACATCGCCGTACTTTGGCACCTCATCACCATTCCACCAGATGCCATTCTCGCCATAGCGATCGGTAATATGCGGGATATCGTCAATGAGCTCAACTTTGGCTATTCCAGCGCCTTTATAATGCTCATCATCGTTCTGTAGAGCTTTAGGTCAACTAGATATCGTTTAGGGGCTGGTACAACTTACGACGAGGTAATAAAGAGCACCAGTCGCAGTATCGGGATCAACCTCCACAATACCCGTCCCTCCAAAGCCAAAGGTATTCGTCTCGCCCCAGTCCTCATTAAACGGCATAAACTGCTTCTGATGAGGCACCGGCTCGTCATCATTGAGATGCAGGTCCTCAACAACAAGAGGATCATCTGTCAGAGCAGAAACAGCATTTCTGACCATGCCATGGAATCCCTCATTATCTTCTGCGGGATCAGTGACACCTGAATCGCACCATAGTACATCACCATAAACAGCGTACCATTTCCCTCCAAGCTGACCTGTGAAGCCAAGATCGCGACGACTCGCCGTGTTGCTCGACTTTTGGGTGCCAAGAAATTCGACCTGAATGTCGCCGATAGGATTCTCACCCTCTGGTTGAGTATTGTCGATAGTCATTATACCTGATAAATATCGTTTGTACAGAATGTTACCCAATATGAATAACAAAAGCGTCTGACAATAGCGATCTTTTATCTTGACGTGTCTCTTCATGGTAAACTTGGCATTTCCATCTTCAAAGAGGGGGTCCGACCGTTGCCGAGGCTCATGTGCAAATGCCAATGCATGATCGGCACAGAGTATCCGATGATAACCTGTCTTGAGATGTTGCAGGATTGAGGCGCATATAAATGCCAAGTTTCTACGATATTCAATCTAGCTTAGGGTAGATACAGCATAGTGCCAAAAGTGAAGCTCCGATAAGATAGGCGAGGCGAGTTCTTTTTTTGCTTTTTGGTTTTGACGATGACGAAACGGCCCGGCTGCCGGGAGTGGCGCCGCGGCCCGCTAAAACAAGACTGCGACGTCACTATGAAAAATAACGTTTTTGATGAAGTTTCTGGTTATCTGATGAACTTAATCGTAGATACATACACAACGGTGTTTCTGACTGTAACCTTTAATAAGATTTACCTCGTTGATAACGTTTAGAGTGTCTTACTGGCCTATTGAGTGCCACTCGGCGCAAAAACTGGACCGTTGCCTCCAAAATCCACTTCAACTGCGATGAGACCCAATTATCCAATTACTTTTATGTAATTCTGGATGAAGAACTCTCCCGGCTCGGCGGTACTCGGTCATGCAGAGATTTAGATCTGAATCGCCATCATGTAACGCTCTCACGATCCGCGATTGATTTTCTCAAAGAAAGGATCTTTGTGTCTTGAAACCTGGGGTAGTGCAGCTGCATAGTCGACCATCAGCACCAGCGCTATAGGGCTGATCTTCCTGCACTCAAAACGTGGAAAACTCTCTTTACTGCAGGTACAAGATTACCGATGGGTCCTCACGGAAACTAGTTCTCATGATCCCCATCAATAGCCCCCTTTAGTATGGTTTCACTGGTGATCGAGCCGGGGAGGGAAGAGTTAATCGAGCACGCAATCGCACGCAATATCCATAGAGACATATAATACAATGGATGAATCGCCTAGTCTGTAATCTTCAAGACTTTTCCCACTTCTTGCCTGTTGGCTGCTTCTCAAAATGGCCTCCTCACACGATGGCTCCGTCATCAACCACCCAACCGCCTCCCCTATTAAACCATCCTTCTTCCGCTCAATCCCCTTTCAGATCGCCATAGCATGCGGTGTCTCTTTCACTGCTCCCGGAATGTGGGACGCCCTTGGTGGTCTCGGTGCCGGAGGTGCAGCTGAACCATACGCCGTATCAGCCGCCAATGCACTCGTCTACGGATTATTCGCAGCGGTTTGTATAGCAGCTGGTGCCATCAACAACAGAATCGGATTACGATATGGTCTGGCACTGGGAGCTATTGGATATCCAATTTATGGCGCTGGTCTTTATACGAATAACGTTGCGCCGAAGACGTGGTTTCTGTTGTTTGGAAGTGCGCTCTGTGGTATTTCGGCCGGTTTCTTCTGGGCGGCTGAGGCAGCCATTATTATTGGATATCCTAGTCCCAAAGACCGCGCATTTTATCTTGGTATGTTATGGGATTAGTCGTGGAATTGTTTCACGTGAACTAACTGGAAATAGCCATTTGGCAAACTGCCAAGGCAGCCGGCCCAATTGTCGGAGGCGCCATCAATCTCGGCCTCAACGCGCAAACCTCATCGAAAGGATCCGTCAGCTCAGCGACTTACATCGTCTTCATCGTCATCATGTGTCTCGGTCTGCCCATCGCTTTACTTCTGAGCCCTGCAGAGAAGGTTCAGCGAAAAGACCGCACACTCGTTGTCGTTCATAAGCAACCCACTTGGTTCGCTGAGTTCAAGGCTGTTTTGTCGCTCCTCGTCACTAAGCGCATGCTCTTATTGATCCCAGCTTTCTTCATCAGCTACTTCTACAATGGTTTCATGAGCACTTGGTTGACGACTTACTTCACCGTTCGAGCTCGCGCCTTTTCATCCTTCTTTACCAACTTCTCCGGAATCATCAGCTCTTTCCTGATCGCTGGTTTGTTGGATCGTCAGTCTATCTTTATCAAGACCCGAGCTAGAATTGCGTTCGCTTCCATCATTTTCATCCTGATCGGTACATGGATCTGGGCTTCCATTCTCCAGAAGCAATTCTACGACGCTGAGGAGCCGCCTGTCTTTGATTGGTTCAAGGGCGGTTTCGGCAAGGCTTATACCCTTATCTTCTTCTGGCAATTTGGAGGTCAAGCATTCCAACAGTTCTTGTACTGGCTTGTTGGACAATACACCACTGATATATCGTCTTTGTCTTATCACTGTGGTATTCTCCGAGGATTTGAGGCTCTGGGCCAAACCGTTGCCTGGGCGTAAGTACATCTTATTATCTTCACTGGAACAAACTCTAACAAAACCTAGTATGCAATCTGAAGGCAACGCCAACCATTTTGTCAGCATTGGTCTCAACTTTGGAATCACGATCTTGTGTATTGTGCCCACATGGATTGTGCTCTCTGGACTAGAGCACAGCCACGAGATCACGGTCACAGCTGGGGAGGGTTCGTCAACAAAAGACCAAGATCCCGATGCCAAAGCTTAAGTTTTAACAAAATATTCTATAATAATAATAATATCTTTCAACAAGAAATAAATTCCACGTTCCCATCTAGCTAGTGATATAAAGAAGCAGGTCTCGGTCTAGGGCCTGTGCTCGACCTCGGTCTCGTAACAGCCAGTGGTGGCGGTGATATAGGCATCGACGTAGATCTCCCAACACCTTGTACAGAAGTATCGCTGCCTATGAAACTCCCAGGTCTTGACCTCACAGGGCTCAACTCATCATCGTCTTGGTGTTGGTCTCTCTCAATCTCAACCGCTGATACACCTAAATTCCGAAATTCTTCCCCAGGTATCATCGGTAGGTCAACACGATCTGGTCTTTTCACTTTAGGCTCGGTGATAAAATCATGCGCTGGTGTACCAATCATTTCGCCAAATCTGAAGAATGCATTCTCTATTTTTTGTCTGTAGGGGTTGCGGGGGGGTTGATTGTGGTCTTCATACACAGAAGGGTCTCGATGTCGAGATGATATGGAGGAGCGGGGCAGAGTGGGATCGAGGTGCGGTGATAGTTGGTTGTTTGTACGCGTATCGGTGTTTGTGACAGTTAATGTGATATGATGGCTATTCAGTGAAGAAATACTCTCTTGGTGAGAGATTTGGCTTATTTCGTCGTTGAAATGGCAATGAGAGCAATTGCAATGATGCGATGGATATGGTTCGTTTGCTTGGTCGGCATGTCTTGCTAGAAGGAGATACAGCGAGCCGATCATGGCCATCGCAGTGCCTGTAATTGGTGCCCATTGGCCTTTATACATCGATTATCAGTAAACATTCGAATTGTACCGTTTTAAACTTACCGATATTAGCCATTGGCTCAGTCTGGTAATTGACTTGAGGGCTGAAAAAGTTAATCTCGCCCACTATAAGAATAGCCAAGCCAGCGCCACCAAAAACGGGAATTGCTAGGATACGGAGGAAAAAGCCAATGGTATCATTGACCTTCTTCATAACACCTGTATTAGCGCTATCCTCATCCTCACTTGCTGCGTCGTCGGTCGGTTTTCCGAATCTTCGGCGCCAGTTGATTTCAAGCACCCTATCCCACATGGAGACGAGACATAGAACAGCATGTACGCAGCATGCTGCAGCGAGTAGAGTCGCGGTGCCGAATGTGAGGGTATGCGGTGCAGGTATGACATAGATATTGTTTGCGGAGCCTCCCCTCATTGGAGATGAAGGCCCGCTTTGTGTTGAACAGGTGAGGTTGCAGTTGTTTCCTTCGATGTAGTGGAACTGCGATGCGTTTGGTGATACTGGATTGCCCGATGCGTCGATTAAACAGGAGTGAGTTTCGATACGATAAAACTCAATTGTCATGCTCAGAAGACCTAATCTCCGGTTAGATTTTGGGACAGCTTTGTACCAACGTTCAACTCACCGATTAATAACAGAAATGTCCACAGAAAAATAGTGTTTCGACCAGGATCATTAAAGTATGTCTTTGACAGCATGACCGTCACTGGTGCTGCCAAGATACCAATCGCGCAAAGCTGAAAGGCACCAAAAATATCCATATCGACCGCATCTTTACCAATTAGCAGTTGGACTTCTTTTCTGGGAATATCACTCACCTGGATTGTGCATTGCCGACAAAACTATGCCGTGAATAGCGGCAACAGCTGGCAGCACTAACGCAGCGGCCAAACAAGGATTCACCAGCCATTCCTCCCTCCTGGCGACAAGACATGCGGCGATAAGAACATAGTATCTAAATGATTGTCAGTTTTGTCTCAATTGATTGGTGATTGAACTTACAGAACTCGTGTGCCTGTTCCATACTGCCCAGAAACGGGCCATGCGCAGATAACCTGCAGCGCATCACCAGTCTCATTCACAGCCCGCGAAAACAAATGGCTATTCGCTATTGTCTCAGCCGCATCAGTAACAAGTAGCGCAGGCATATCGACATTCTAGAAGCCTTGGCAGGGTGGAATCCGTGGGGAAGGGAAAAAGAAAAGCCAAGATCAGCCCAAAATGTGGGGGAATTGCAAGATCTTAGCAGAAGCTTCTTTTTTATTTAATACCTGCATGTTCCTCGATGAGGCCTTACCATAAGCGTCACTGGGGAGTCATTAATGGCCAGGCTTCTACATTTCGAGTGGTGAGAATTCAGCTGACATGTTGGCACAGCCACAAACATCACTTGAGCCGGGCGAGGACTGGGGGCTCAGAGTAGTCTCTTCTAAGCATAGCTCGGGTTGCATACTTCATTTGCGTTAGGCACCAATAAATGTACCCTGTCACCGGAACGAACAAGGAACGAACGAAAGCTTCTAGAAGAATTTTTCCTCCTTCTTCTCTCTCCCTTCTTTTCTCAGGTCAGCCCTGTTTTTTTGTTTCAGCCAGAGATCGAAGGGCGGAAGGTCATCCAACTGAAGCTACTGTCGGTCCTTTCCCTCAAAACGTGCTGACACTACGACAGTCTTCTTCTTCCCAATTGGACACTTTGTCGTAAAGGTCTCCACTTTAGATACGACCCACATTCGTCGTCAGGTTTTCTCTGTATTTAACCTGAGAGCGAGTGCCACTTTTGACTTTGACGAAAATCGAGTTGAATCCCCTCAGCCAAAAATCATGGTCAAAGGCGTCGACACCAGCGAGATTCGACAATGGCGCTCAATAGTAACGTTGATAGTCTTTGTACTCGCCAGTAAGAAACACCCTCTCACACGATACACAGCGTGCACTGACCCGGTTCTACAGACATTCTCGTATTATGGCCGTTTCACTTGCCCATTTACATCCCAAAATCCCTCGTCAATTTAATATGCAGATTAGCGGTCAAACTGCGAGTTATACCCCCGAGCACGCATCATGCGATTCTTCATGATAATTCGCGATGCTCGAAATATTTTGTCAAAGTCACTTTTCCTGTCAATTTCATCACTGCGCCTTTGATCGCGGATCTCTTTCTACTAGCTATTTCTGCGATAGGACGCCAAGAAGTTTACGATGGGACGATAGGCGCTGACAATATCCACCCGATTGATATTATGGTCTTCTTCATCACTCTGGCCTACATTGCTATTTCCATCGATGCATCGGGTATTATCCGATGGCTGGCCTTCAAGGTGCTGTCGTGGGGAGGAAAGGTCGGCCATCGACTGTTCTTCTACCTTTATTCGTTCTTCTTCCTTCTCGGCAGCTTCATCGGAAATGATCCCATTATCCTATCTGGAACAGCTTTCCTCGCCTACATGACGCGCGTATCGAGCAACATCACAAGCCCGCGAGCATGGATCTTTACTCAATTCGCAATCGCCAACATCGCATCAGCAATTCTCGTTTCGTCAAACCCAACAAACCTCGTCCTCGCTGGAGCATTCGACATCAAGTTCATCGTCTACACCGCCAACATGATAGTCCCCGTCGTCGTCACCGCCGTTGTCCTCTTCCCGTTTCTGCTCTACGTCATCTTCGCTGACGAAAAGCTTATCCCTTCCAAGATTGAGATGCACAGCTTACCAGAAGAGGCTAGGGCCCAACGGCCCGTGAACCCCAACATCCCCTACGTGCAGCACCAAGTCGAAGATGCCGAAAGTGCAGGCGAGGGGATGACGCTATCGCTCGCGTACATCATGAATCCTTTCCTTGACAAGAAGGGCGCTATGTTTGGTGCGCTGATCATGTCTGCGACGCTCATCACTGTTCTGGCTCTCAACGCTGCTAGCGCCGGAAGTGGAGAGCACCCTGTTTTCTGGGTTACTCTTCCGGCGGCAACTGTCATGTTTTGTTGGGATTTAGGCTTTGGGTGGTTGCATCGCAAGGAGACGCGACAGACTGCAGCTCATTATCGACGTGAGATGGAGCGTGCGAGAGCTGAACGCGCACGATTTGCAGCTGAATATGCTGGGACTTCACAGGATAAATCTGAACCTGACACTGACACGGTGACTGGTCTTCCTGATAACCAGGCCTCGGATGATTATGGCCAGACTCATGGCATTTCTCTCACCCCGCTACAAACCTCCAATGACCAGCCCAACTCACATTCTATCCCCAAGGTGATTCTATCAAACACCGCCGGAAATAGTCCTGTCATCATCTCAGGATCACTGCCTCAATCACCCAACTCAGGTCCTTCATCACCCAGCGATCAAAACACACTGCATCCCGGAGCTCTATCAACCTTACCAAGTCCTCAAATGGAACCAGAGAAGCTCGAGGCTGCCCGACCCATGAAAACAGAACCCGAGGAAAGATCAACACTTCTATCCGAGGCCAGAAAGGGCTATGCCTCACTCGAAAAGGCTTATTTGTGGCTGCAAGAAACCTTCCCAACAGTCATGGCCGTCATGGCTCATCTCCCGTTCGCACTAGTACCCTTTGCTTTCGCCATGTTTGTTCTAGTCCAAGCACTAGTAAGTAAGGGATGGGTCAATGTCTTTGCCTATGGCTGGTATCATTGGTCCAAGCGTACTGGCACAGTTGGAAGTATCGGAGGAATGGGCTTCCTTTCGTGTGTCTTGTCCAATGTGAGTTTCCACCTAATAGTCTCAAATCAAGAAAAGATACTGACTCCTCTCAGTTCTCTGGTACTAACATTGGCACCACTATCCTGCTATCACGCATCATCCAAGCTTGGAAAGAGATCAACTGCCACGACGCCCAACTCATCAGCGACAGAACATATTGGGGCACAATCTACAGCATGGCCGTCGGAGTCAACTACGGAGCATTCAGTACCGCCTTCAGCGCATCACTAGCCGGTCTTCTCTGGAGAGATATCCTTGCCCGAAAGCACATTCACGTGAAGAGTCACGAATTCGCCCGCGTCAACTTCCCCATCATTGCGATCTCGATGGCTGTTGGCTGTCTGATACTAGTGGGAGAGGTCTACATCGTGAGGGACAACTCACCATACTCCACATTTGAAAAGGCTTGCCCGAATAAGTAATTAATAAAGGAACGTATAGATACCATAATTATAGACTGTACATAGCAATCTGAACATACCCATGCAATAGACTTCTCCTACTATTAGGCGACGGTTGAGCCCCTTTGACCCGACCTACCCACCACCAGATTTACGCTGTTCACGCAGGCGCTCCAAAACCCAATCCAAATTACGAAATCCACTGTCAGTCTCAATCCACGACGGCGCAACCCGACTCTTAGTCTCAGCGTTGTATGACTTAAGAAGACTCATCACCTCGGTCGTGTTCTCATTCGCCGCCTTCAAGATCTTGTTCACAATCTTCTCATCATCCACATCTGCTTCTTTAAGAGCCGGAAGCATTTCTGGGTAACAGCATCTCCTGTACACCAGATCCAATGCCGTTCGTCCATAGTTATCCGGGATATTTGGGTTTGCGCCGTGCTCGAGAAGTCTTCTAACGGCGAAATAGTTCCCGGACTCGGCGGCTATTGCTATTGGAGTCATCTTGTATGGTCCCGCTGTGTTGTCAAGCTGGTCTTTAGTGTTGTACTTTCGAAGGAGTTCGACAATCATGATTCCAGCGACCTCGTGCTCTTCAGCGAATTCGCCGACATACTTGATAGTAAAATGAAATAACGAAAACGTGTCACGGCCGATATCTACCAGGAATCCATCAGAGCCATTGCGGTCCGGAAGACTGAGCAAGAACTTGACCCGATGGAGGGCATTCCTGGTGCCTGTTAAGAGCATGTCTGACATAATACTCTTGCCAATCGACGTAGAAATGCGGTCTCTATCCGCACCATGATCGAAGAGATACTGCGCAACAGTAAGGTTTCCACTGTAAGTGGCAGTATAGAACGCGCTTAAAGGCTCTGGCGTGACCGGGTCGACTGGGAGGCCCATTTCCAGAAGCTTCTCAATGAAGTAGACGTCATCTGTTTCTTTGGCAGCACGGTGCAGCGCGTTGAGGCCATCAGCATCTACCGCATTGACATCTGCGCCGGCGTCGACAAGAGCCTGAAACATATCCCGATCGCCATGTGTAATCGCCAGAAACAGAGCAGAGCCTCCACTGGATATCCTTCCAAAGGTAGCGTTCATCTGCTTCGCGAAGCCCAACTCAAGACCTGACACCATGAGGTCTGCCGCGCATTGATGGTACGCTGTTGCAAAAACTGCTGTCATCTTAACATTGTCCCCAAGTTGTAAGACAGCATCCGTAGGTGCGCCGCTCTCAATCAAGGCTTTCATTGTCTTCTTCGTCTCCAACTCAAAGTCGACTCCCAATGTCAACAGTCGCTGCCAACGAGGAGTTCCGGATATAACGTGGAAAAGAGGCAAATACATAAGGTCGCTTCCGCCTACCATTGGCTTCAGCTTCCTTGCTTCCAGTCGAACTAACGGCTCTTGAAGAAGACGTTCGATAACTGGTGAGTAGCACAGTCCACATGCGAGTTCAAGTGGCGAGAGGTGCGATGCCTCCCCCTCCTCTACCTCCATACAGAATGTTGGATCAGCACCCAGTTTGAGGAGAACATCCACGGCAGAAAGTCTCTTTTGTGTGACAGCCCAATGCAGAGGAGTTTGAGCCAGAATTCCATCTTCGTCAACTCTTACTCCATATTGCGTGCGTGATATTCCACAAGCCGGAGAGTTTAGCTCGGCGCCTTTGCTGACCATAAGGCTTGCGATGGCCTCAAGGTCTTCGTCTTCGAAGGAGCAGAGCCAGTGAAGTGGCGTTATGCCTCTTTCGTCGGCCATCTGTACAGCACTTCTGCAGCTTGGGTGTCGTATTATCGTCTCCAGAACGCGTTTTCGACCCAGACGAGCCGCGACCAGTACAGGCGTCTCCTCATTCTGCAGAGCTAGTTCGGGCAAGTTTTGATTCTGGTTCAAACAGGTCATTGCCACATCTGGCTTGTCCAGAACAATACTCCATAAAAGCAGATCTCTGGAGAAGGAGAACTCGACTTCCCTTAGAGACAAGACTTGCAACATGGAAGATAAGTCCTCAGACGCGCTAACGTTGACGCCAAGACGATTCAGTTCATCAAGCTGAAACTTCTGCTTGACCTGTCGCCAGTCTGAAGGCCAGTACCTTTTCAATTTCTGGAGAGCAACCGGGTTTCCGACTTGTGCTGACTCGATAACCCAGGTACGTAGCGTCTCATCATCAGGAGTCTCTTGGTCAGGAACGTGATAAAACACAGAGATGTAGAGAGTTCGGGCTTCTTCGGAACCGAGCTGGGCTGCTTGGCGAACATAGTAAGATGCTGACTTTAAATTGTACTCAACTCCTATATCGTCCATATAGGCAATAGCAAGTTTTAGGGCGGCTTGTGCTCTTTCTTTCTGATTGTTGGATGTCTCAAAGATGGTCTTTAGACTATTGAAAAGGGCGACCCGAGCAGACTTTGGAGTCTTTTGCAGGGTATTTGAACTTTTCTTAATCTTGATTGAGTTAGTTCCGCTGCATCTTTGCATTGATATTGAAACATACGTCAGGGATGAAGTCTTCGTCTTTAAAAAGCTGTATTGGTTTCGCTTTCGACTTGGTGGTAACCCTATCCATGAATTAGCAAAGTAGGTCAGGGGTTGAAAACTAGCTTTGGCCCAGATTATAGGCCAAGGTAGGGTACTAACAATGAGAATAATTCGGTATTGAAAGGCTCATTCAAGAGTCCAGCGCAGTCAAGGATGAGTAAACATGCATTCACGCCAGAAAGAGGCTGAGCATCACTCGTTTCGCTTGGACTGGCTTCCCTGGGCAAGAGTTGCGATATGGTAGGCAGGAGCTCTGATATCGTCTTCTCAAGCCTCGCCTTAGAAATTCCCTTGAGCGCAGCGATAAACGGAGTCTCGCCTTGACTGAATGAGGAATAGTACCTCTCATGCACTTTTGGCAAGAAATGGGTCATCATGTTACATATTTGCCACGGATCAATGCTTGCAGGGTTGTCCTGGAGGTGGAGCTCCTGTCGGAGATATGCAAAGATCACAGTAGTAAGACCTTTGAGAATCATCCTTTCGGATCTCTCATCATCTGTCGTGGGGATCTTGGCTCTGTACACGATGCTCTCAAAGGTAGGAAGCGCTGCTCTTAAGGCGCTGGCATCTGGAGTATCACGCCCATCCATGCTGTAGACGAGAGACTTTGTAAGTTCGAAATGATCGATGATTTTGGACATGCTTGAGAATCTTTTCTCCGGAGAGCACTGCAAGCATGTGAGAATGAGCTTTGCGAGTGTCATGAGTGGATACTTTTCGTTCCGTAGACGATTCAGGACGTTGAAAGTAGCAAGGCTCGCTATCAGATTAGTCTTTTTGAGCTTCCGAACACTCTCCAGCTTATCGCCGTCTGGTAAGGTGCTATGGTAAGCCACTCCGTCACCAATTATCGTCCATAGCGTCAAGCCAAAAGAGTAAATGTCTTGCTGACGAAGATACCGGCTGTTGAAATCTGCTGTCTCTGCTTCGGGTGCACGGTAGACCTCGGTACTGCCGATAAGCTGCCCACCTTGCATGGGCATCGCAAACCCAAAGTCGCTGATTTTAACAATGGTCTCTTTGGTTGGATGTTTGAAGACGAGAAGATTGGAGGGCTTGACATCGCCGTGGACAATTCCTGCTTCGTGAAGACCTTCGAGGCCCCTTGCTGCGTCTATAGCAATGTCTAGCTTCTCATGCAGTGACCGTCCGTAGCCTGCTTCTTGATATGACTTGAGATTTCCATACTCGGCATATTCAAGTACTAGAGCGGGAACGACAGTTATTCCCTCCTTGTTTCCGGTATCATGATACATGACAGCCAACAAGTCAACGATGTTCTCATGTTTCTGGACAGGAGGGTGTCTCAAGATCTGTAGTTCCAAGGCTATGTCTGCAAATGACACAGAACCATCATCTTGCGTTCTTGGATGTTTAACGGCGACATGTTTGCGACCTTTGAAGATCTCCGTACCCAGACCAATCGGAAAGGAAGACGCTTTGACTTTTCGAACATCGAACGAGCCACCACCAAGGGATACATCTTGGAAGGTGGGGGCAGCATTCGATATCACAGGCTGCAGGCCTATAGCGTCGCCACCATTTGCGAAGGATACTGCTATAAATCCCGCAAAGTGAGGGCAGTGAATACCAGGAGGTGGAACGGGGATAGGATCTTCACTAGTGGATTCTTGGTTGTCTTGAGGCTGTTGCCGAAAGGTGAACGCCGAGGAGAACTCCATTTTGATTATGCTACAGGATGAGAAACACGCAGCATCTCGTAAATCGCTCGAGCTTGATATCATGATTCTCGGGTGACACATGACCTCAGCTTGCAGGAATCACCGGATTATCAATTTACCCCGCCACGAATGTGCGTAAACCCCGCAGCTGATGGTATGCGGCTCAAGCTCTCATATTCCCGGTATTATTCTTGAAATCACTAGAAACTCGGAGTGTCTGCTTAGTGACTGGTCCAAGAGCAACATGGTAAGCGATTTAGTGGATTTCCAGGTCGGGGCAGCCGGTCTCGGAATCGGGGCATTTGGTGGCCTGATAGACGCCTTCACAGCCTGCGCAAGGATATATGGCCTATGGAAATCACTACGAGGTCTCGATGGACATCTGGGCCTGCTCCGGACTAAGCTTGTACTCCAAGAGGCTTTGTTAGACCAGTGGCAGAGGGACTGGCTTGATCAACCGACCTCTAAGCGAATTGACATCCAGAAACAACGAATTCTTCAGAGACACAAAGATGCTGTTCTGGCCTCGTTGACAACAGTCAAAATGCTACTTGACTCACTGGAACCACTTCGTGAGGCCTCGAGATCAGAACTTGCACTCGAGCGCCTGAAGTTGGTGACTGGTGGGGCGGAAGAGCATGACAAGACACTTGTGCAGATAAGCGCAGTCCTTAGCGACTTGTATCGCTTGCTACCGACTCGAGACCCAAATATTGCTCTTTCACAGACTGTTTTGTCACTGGAACATATCGGCAATAATCAGCAAGTACTATTTCAAGACAGCGATTCAACTCAGCATGTGATACAGCCTGATAAGCTCAAACGAGCTATCAACTTTCGCCAACTGGGATATGACCTAGATCAAGACCTAGAAAAGCGAGTCGCGGCGTTTAAAAGCAGTACTGGTGATGCTGATCTCACTATTCGCTCAGACAGAGTCAGAATTCTGAAAGATGATGATGTCGCTGGCGGATTAAGAAGTTTCGGAACACTTGACTCAAGCACTCCGATAGTGATTGAGTGGAAGCGTTACGACATTACCTGGAAAGGGCAGAAAGGAATCAGACTCAGAGGAAGGATCCAGAACATTGCGCGGCTCTTGCACGCTGATGCAAAGCCCGAGGAACTCCTGACTCTCAACTGTCTAGGAGTGTTTGAGGACATTGAGAAGAGTCGATATGGCCTGATCTTTGGATATCCTCTGGGAACCAGTCAACAGACAGATCTGGTATCTCTACAAGCGTTAATCAAATCACCAACGCCTGAGACTCTACCAACATTGGGTGACCGATATCGTATGGCTTATACGCTGTCACTCTCACTGGCCATCCTTCATGCGGCGGGATGGCTCCATAAGAGCATCAGAAGCCATAATATCATGATCCCAGTGCGGCGCAATCTGCCCATCTGGTCTCAACCATACCTCGTCGGATTTGAATTCTCCCGCCCAGATTCAGCCGATGAGACCACCGAAAAGCCCGAACAAAGTGTCCGATTCAACCTATATCGTCATCCTTCCGCACAGGGTATTCCAGGAGAATCCTACCGCAAAGGCTTCGACATCTACAGTCTCGGTGTCGTGCTTCTCGAGATTGGTCTATGGCGCGTAGCATGGAGCCTACGTCGCGACGACGAAAACCCCGCCAAGTTCAAGGAAGTGCTGCTTAGCAAGGTAGACGACAGGCTAGCTCACTTCATGGGGACAGAGTATCAAGAGGCGGTAAGGAGCTGCCTGAACGGTGATTTGGATCATGGGGAGGGATCGGTGATACGGGCTTTCTACAATGAGGTTGCGGAAACTATGGGCTCATTGGCGGAGTCACAGCCATAGTGATTGCAGCATCTCTTATCTGCTATAGTCTAAGAATCATAGTAACTACTGTACAGGGCTTTTTGCACTCGTCTCAGTTTAGCTTAGTTTTAGGGACTTTGTTAGTGCTGTGTTGTATCAAAGCGTCTAGCTTGGCGCATCCCTGTATGTCGTCCGAAATCCTGACTGGGGCAATCAGAGACCTCGGCAATGATGTCTCTAGCGACCATGAAGACTCAGTGAACTCCAGTGCTTGAGTAATGCCTTAACAGAAGCTGGGGGATACGTATTGGCATCTATTGTGTGAATAAATCCAGGTCTTGTTGAAAAATCTTGCGGATGACCTTGTTGAAGCCTCATCTTCAGTGTGCCATTCTGCCTGGTTGTGAAACTAAATCGCTCTTGGCGCACGGCCTCCAGAATGATCTGCATAGAAGCTTCGAAGCGACTCGTCCGGGGTCAAGAGGCCATCAACGCATGACTTAATGTTATCTAGGGCCAAAGGAGCAATGCCGTCCAACACCCACTAACCCACGAGACTAAGAGCGGATAAGGCATGATCTGCAGGGGTATCCGCATCACGAAATCTAACTTGTTCATTACGCTTATCGTAACCGCCGCCACGACCAATAGCATCACCTCCTGGCAACCCCTACTCGTTTTAGAATGGTTATGTCCTGAGAGTTCACATGATAAACTAACCAATAGTTCCTTTACAAAAGCAGTTTAATCACGGATAGATCCTAGGTCTCAGCTGCACCCATAACAAACGTCCCTCCTGCCCATTGCCGAGTCCCGATCCAGCTCCCTATCAGGGCCTTAGCAATGCCGAATTCTCCGGACATAGTCGGCGGTAGCATCCCTTCTCGGTAGGTGCTTAAGCCAAGATAGGCGATGCCCCCCTGTCGCGTCACGGCGGAACTGCTCGTTGTTTACTAGACGCGCTCATTCCGCTCCTGCAACCAAGATGCCTGGAGAAGACCTTTTGTTAGGTAAAGGGGTCGCTGGGGCTTTGGTGGGGCGACCACCTCATGGCTGCCACGATTCATGGGAGCAGCCAAGAAGCCAAACAGATGCCAAGGACGGGAGGCTGCATAGACGGATCAGCCAAGGAATCTAGGTCCGGCATCTATCGCGCGGATCAAAGGGACTAATCACGTCAGAGATGTGCCTCTTTTCTCGGAAGGTGGCTCGGATGTTGGAAGCCGAGCGAGGTGTGAGCCAGAGATAGATGAAGCATCACCAAATGGAGATATGGCGGAATCTCTCAATCAATGTCAGACTCCTTTGAGCCAGTAAAGATATATAAGTTGAGATAGGAACCATCTATCCTGGAAACATATCATCATCACTCACTCACTCTTCTCTGGTCTCATCTCTATCTCTCATCCTCTCACCGATATCACGATGCCTTCCATCCACGCTCTTCTCACAGCCTCTTTGGCCTTTGCTTCCATTGCCCTCGGCGCCCCTGCTGCTCAGGACAAGAAATTCACCGTTGAGCAAGTCAAGAACCCCAAGTTCATCAAGAACGGCCCTCTCGCCCTCGCCCACGTCTACGCCAAGTATGGCGTTCCTCTTCCCAAGGGTCTTGAGAAGGCTGTCAAGGCCGTGAGACCTCCTCACGCCCACTCCAAGCGTCAGAGTGGTAGCGGCAGCGCCACGACTACACCCTCGGATGAGGATGTTGAGTGGTTGACACCCGTCCAGATCGGTACTCCTGCTCAGACCTTCAACTTGGACTTCGACACTGGCTCTTCTGATCTCTGGGTCTTCAGCACCGAGACTACTGGTAGCAGCGGTCATGATGAGTATAACCCTGCCAAGAGCAGCACAGCCAAGAAGCTCTCTGGCGCTACATGGAAGATCAGCTATGGTGACGGAAGCTCCTCCTCTGGAGATGTCTACAAGGACAAGGTCTCTGTCGGCGGCCTCGTTGTGAGCTCCCAGGCCGTTGAGGCCGCCCAGAAGGTTTCCTCCGAGTTCGAGCAAGAGACTGGCCTCGATGGTCTCCTCGGCCTTGGCTTCAGCTCCATCAACACCGTCAAGCCTACACAGCAAAAGACCTTTTTCGATAATGCTGCCAGCACCCTGAGCTCTCCTGTCTTCACCGCTGATCTGAAGCACCAGAAGCCCGGAAAGTACAACTTCGGCTTCATCGACAGCACTGCCTACACTGGCAAGATTGGATATGCCTCCGTCGATTCCTCCGAGGGCTTCTGGGAGTTTACCTCTACTGGATACGGTATTGGCTCCGCCGCCATCAACAGGAGCCCCATCACTGGTATTGCTGATACTGGTACTACTCTTCTCCTCCTCCCCGATGATGTCAACTCTGCATACTATGCCAAGGTCAGCGGTGCCCGATACAGCTCTAGCTATGGTGGATATGTCTTCAGCTGCTCTGCTACCCTCCCCAGCTTCAGCTTCGTTGTTGGCGGCGTTACCATCACCATCCCTGGCTCTTACATCAACTATGCCCCTGTTCAGGACGGATCTACTACCTGCCTTGGTGGTATCCAGCCTAGCGACGACATTGGCATCAACATCTTTGGTGACATTGCTCTTAAGGCTGCATTCGTCGTTTTCGATGGTGGTAACCAGCAGGTTGGCTGGGCTAAGAAGACACTGTGAGTGACTTCAGCAGGTGATGGATGAGTCTGTAAATAGCTGGATCTTGTGCTGCGTTTAAACCTTGTACATAGCCTTTTACTTGTCAATAGTTGAAATGAACATAACATTGGACACTTTAAATCAACATCTCACGACAGTGAATTTACTCTTGTGTTTTGGCTTAGTAATGGTATGATATAGGCCTAACAGCCCATAAATTCTCTGTAGAGCTGCAAAACTGAACGGCCATGTGAAGGGTTGTAACAGGCTTATTCTCCAGTAGAAATAAATATATTGGATGAATGCGAAGGCTCGGGCTGGTGAATGACGTCGAACCTAAAACACTTTGCGGTTTGCCTTCAGTGAGATGTACATTTCGGTTGACTGTTACGCAGCCAAGACTGACATCAGAACAGCAAACCGAGATCCCCACGGAAAGTCTTTATCTCTTTTAATTTCGACGACCTCCGTCTTCACTGCTTGCGGTTTAGAGGTCGAATACCTCGCTCTCAAGGCTGTCGAGCATTGATCAATGTCACATGCTCGTCGTGCCTCTGGTTGTAAATCAGACTCTTCCAAGTCATATATGCCATGGAAAGATGTTATGAACTTTGTCCAATGACTATGAAGATGTGTCAATGCGTAGCCCTAATAGAACCTGGTAACCCCTCATGGATACAGGCCTTCCAGTCGTTTGCTCGTCGTCCCAGTCTTCCGAGCAAGCACCTCAAGCATCTGCGGGATTCCTTTCGGAGCTCTCAACGGCGGATCTGGTTCCTCTATATCCGAGTCAGAATCAGAATCACTGCCAGATCCCCAATCCATATCCATGGCTATCAGTTCATGCATCTCAACGATATCGTTGCTGTCAAAAATGCCCTCGCGGTGGTTCAACTTGCGAAGGAGGTCAAGTGCTTGGAGCCTCTCGTCCCCGCCTTCATTCGAGATGGCAACAAATGACAGACCAGACACCAGACACCCGTCTAGTGAGAAGGTAGGTTGGCCAAGTGCTATGAGAGGTGCGGCCACTTTTTCTGCGGCCTCTATAAAGCCTTTGAATGGATTGGGAGGCTGTCTTCCTTTGTTGTCGTATGCGTTGATGTACATCTGCAGAGATTGGTAGTGAAGCTCCAGAGTTTGGATATGCGCTATCTCATCACTGGATAAGCTTGGCATCAATTGTTGAGTCAAAGCTTCGAAACGGGAATTCCAGCGATGGAGCATATCCTCAAACGCGTTGTCGTTGGTCAACCCATCTTCCCTATCCGGATTCCATGGCTGGAAGTCGTGGTGCAGTCTTAGCTCATGCAAGGCATATGAGGCCTCGCTGAGCGTTGCAAACGGCGATTCAACACTCGCTTCAGTGCCAGTTTCACTACGACACCATTTCTTGATGCCCGGCAATGGATGGTCTCCCATGTATCCAGACGACGCAAGGCCCATCTCGCTAAACATGTCGACAAGTCCCTCTATCATATTTGAGGTATCCGAGGAGCTTTGACACCTCAGTGACTGAAATACCGTATCGCCGGCCGCGAGATGTTGCAGGAGTTCATCGTACCGACCAGTCAGTCCCTCGCAAGTCATGAAGAGTAGACAGCAAATCAGTATACAGTGAATGTTCTCGTTCGAAGGTGCGGACATTATGGGGAGAATCGAAGATATGGCTCTGTTGTAGTGTTGGATGACAGGACGCTGGAGGTGATCAGGGCGGGAGTAAGGTAGACTTTGTGCCATGTAGGCTCGATGAGATGCCCCAACTGCAATCATGCTGTACCGGATGGCATCGTAGTGATATGACATCGGAAGTGCATATTTGAGCCAGAAGTTCATGGTAGCAGACGAAGGTGAAAGCTGTTTTGCTGTCCAGTGAAGGAAATGTTGAAGGTAGCCCTTTTCAGGGTCTGATAACAAGGAGAGTTGGTCAACGGTCTGCATAGATAGCAGTGGGGGTGAAATAGAGACTCCAGGCTTCAGGGAGGCATCTCGGCGCTTAGAGCGCTTTGAGGGCTTGGGCTTGGGTTGTGCATATCCGTCGCACTTCATCTTGTCGTTATGGCAGCGTCGACAAAAAGGTTTTGCTTCGTCGCATTTCAAGTGCCTGATTCTAAAGAGAGGATACCTATGAGCTTTATACAAGAAGGCTGAGAAGGTTGCTTGGACTCACTTGCTACAGTGTTTCCTAATTAGTGATGTTTTACGAGAAACGATGCGGTAAGCTATCAACGTACCAGGTGATGCATCCGGTTCTGACCTTGGGAGTCGAGGCTCGCTTGAATTTGCCCCTCATTGCGAGGGCCTGATTGGCTGTCATGGCTGTAGGGGATAAAAGGTCCTATTGCTTGTTACGAGACTGCAAATTGGAGGTGAATGGTACCGGCGAGACTGTTTTATGCCAATGAGAACGCCGAGGCTGGTGAGAAATTGTACGAGAGTGGCTGAGATGAAAATGGGGCTTTGCTTGCAGATTTACGAGAAATCCAATCATGTGTCGCAATTCAATGGGTCATAGAAGGGCAACAATGATTGGTAGACTGGAGCTGGTCTAGACGCTGTGTGACTCAGCGCACTTTCGTGACTCGCCTCACAGAGTGGGCCAGTCGTTATCTTATCTCGTTGCAAAGTGACGAAAAAGCTTCAGGTTAGCCAAGGCGAATATCTATACAAGCCTTTAGACCAGTTTATGTCGACATCCTGATCTAATGTAGGACATTTATTGGTTCTTGAGGCTCTCGTGAGTTTCACTCAGCTTCCAGAGGTATCTTGATCTTCTGCGTTTTTGCGACACGGCCAGTGATTTGTTTGTTTAATTTGAACTGCTCTCTAGGCCCGCGATTCTGTGAATGTCTGAACACTGGAATGAATTGATCTATAAATATAGCACCGACTAACTGACACTGGTACTACGACCCATTGCTTGCCGTTTGCTGACTGCCTCGAGAGTCTGAGTTATAATGCTTCGGCTCAGCTGGGTTTCGAATCAATCGTCTGAGATCCTTTCCCGCTCAAAGCAGACAAGGCGCAGCTTTCTAATATCCACCGTAGGGCTTGAGATGCGGAAATCTATAGGTTCAGACTCCGAATTCAGGGAATTCTGCCAGAAACTCAATCTCCCTTCATGTTTATCATTGTGTATGTTGTGATCGGCGGCTATCTTGTCCAGGTTCCAAGGTCGATCAAGATTGAAGTTGCATTGGAAGATTGAACTTCTCTTGCGCTCAGGAGCTCTCCCGTCTGACGTGACAGTGGCAAATGGGTAGTCAGGATGGATTTGGTTTGTGAAAAGACCTAAAGAAACGCAATCGCTGTAAAAGCTATGCCAAACAATAGTCCGTTTGATAAGCGTGGTGAACAAGTCGGTGGCGACATTGAGGTCAGGATCTCCGTCGAATACAACGGACCAAGATCCCGCAGGCATCCCTGCCTTTACAACCTCTAATCCATGCACAACCCAGTTGGTGAAGTAGGAGTCCTGATCTGGTGCATCGATATCGTCTATGGAGTAGAATTCTCCGGGTTCTGGCTCGCTTCGTTCAAAGAACATGTTGATCAGCCTGTAGGCTGTTGGTCTCTCGGAACTCATCACTAGATTATTCCAGACATCAACGCGTTGTTCAAGATGCAACTTTGGGTTCTCCTTGCAAAACGGAATCATCCCCATCGCGTGGGACTCGGGAAACCCAACTGAGATCCTGTCTTCGTTCAGTACCAGCTTGCGTAAATATCCGCGTTGAGCTGATGATAAACGCTTGAGAAATCTGATAGCCACAGCGGTTGCCGAGAACCAGTATTTTCGGCGATATCTGTACCTCGGCCCCTTGTACCTCGCATCCAAGAATCCCGAGGCATTGTCTTGGACTCGGTGCCAGTTACCTAAGCTTTCCAAGAAGCGGTGTCGTTGTAGACGCTCCGCGGCTTCTCTGAGGCAGAAAAGTGAGGGAATGTCCCAATGATCGAACGACAGGTTGAAAAGTTCCTCTGGTGAGAATGAGTCGGACCACCCTGGCAAGACCTCGTTGATGGCTTCCGCGATATCGGCTGCGTTCTTCAAATTGACTTGGTGGAGGATGCAAACAATGGCGTGTTGGAATCCAACAGTACTATCGCACCAATCCAAATTTGCTCCAGTGAGAACTGCTTGATCGTCGAAATTCGCAACATCCTGGAAATCCTCTGTGGGGAATCGAGGGTGTCCATCAGTTTGGAGGTAGCTGTCGATCAGATGCTTGATACAATCCACGTATTGTGGAGCTATCTCCTCGACTTGGTCAAACATTTCAGGAGTGACACAACGTCTCATTCGTAGTAGAAGTTCAGATAGTAACACGGTATGGAACCGAATGAGGTTACTGTGTATTGCTGCTTGATGCTGAAGGTCTTTGCGATAAAGGGTCGAGAAGGTGATGGAATTGAGCTTGAACGGGATTGACTTTGTTTCTTCAGCAATAGATCGGCAAGCATAGCGCAGGGATATGCTGATAGGCTGGCCATCAGCCTGAACCAGTTTGTCAGAGTCGCCATCGTAGACATAACCGCCGTCGACTTTGAAGTATTCATGGTAGATTTGCTGCCGTAGCTCTAATGGAAGACCTAGGAAGGTAACCTTGGGCCTTTGAACGAGTGATGAAGGATGCGATAGCATTTCTAAGGGGAGGAATAAAATTTGTGACGACACAGGCTGTGCAGGGTAAAGGTCTGTTGAATGAGGGAAGTGGGGATGCGAGGGGCAGTGATCTTTTATAGGCTACAACTAGACTCACTACTGATGACTCACACAGCCACAAAGCGTAATGAGACTCAAACTTCAAGCCTCCGCTTTGAGTCAGAACTTTGTTGCACCAAACAGCAATACAGACTGAGCATATTACGTCACAAGGTGGGACAACGAGAGTAAAATCATGGAAGTATCATTATAAACTGCGGTAAGGTTTGGGTTTCAAAAGAGGCTTCAGCCTCCAGGCCACAAAGGTAAAGGACACCAATAAACACATACGGGCAAAATACTCGTCGCCCACACAATTGCCTAAGATCTTGCTTTTGGCTGAAAGCTAGATGGTCTGATGACTGATTCTAAAGGCGTATAAATGAGTGCTGGGATTAAGTTAGCGAACTGTAGACAGATTGCAACAAGGTTTGGATTGACCTGCCTGCTGCTCGTCCGCAAGGATGATCAGCTCAGAGCACACGAAACACACGCAAGGTAAGCTGCCCGATGGAAGCAAGTCTGTCAACTCAAGATAACAATCTCAAGATGACTTCCACTGCGACTTACATGGTTAGTATTTTGACAAAATGATAAGGAGCGGTGGAAAAGGACTTACCCGTACCCGTACGACAAGTGATCGGTCAGCGGCCTCGGCCGCCTCCGGACTTCTCAACATACTAGTAATTGATCAGCTCACATGCCTCATGCTATCATTAGGCCTAGCACTTACTCCTACACCATGCGACATCGCGAACCTGCCTCGAGGGCTATGGCTACAGATCAGCGGCGAAGACAGCTACAAGAGACTCTCTAAGGATATCCTAGAAGGCAACATTGAAGATATCGTCCTCGCGACTAATAATGAAAGACAATTAGCAGGAATACATTACATGTAGAATAAAACTTACGGCTCGTCTACTTTGCCTACGACGCCTACATGAGAAGCTGCGAGGGTCAAAGTCACCTGAAGACGATTCCCCGGCGCGACCTGAAGGTGCTGCTGAACAACGAGACGGCGGCGATCGATAAAGCGAACCAACTATTGCCGTAGTTAGGTATTCTGGTGCAACCTGTAGAAGGAGGTCAAACTTACAACCGGGCCTGGGCGCATCACGTGGTGGACTTGTGGGAGAAGATACACTCCCTTTATCCCCCTCACTGGAAGAAGTGTCAGAACGATTATCTCGAATGATAGACACATGGAAAAGACGTGGTAACGTACATGATGAGTCAAGCGGCGAGCGATGACTGTGCTGGTCGAAGAGTTGTGAGCTGGGCCGTTCCTTCTAGTTAGACCCTCGTAGAGGTAATGGAATGAAAGGTTAGACATACAGGAAAAGTTAGATGGACTGGTGGCGTTGGGCGGAAAAGCTTGTCTGTCTGATGGCATCAGTCGATCCGTCTTAAGACTTCAATAACTGAAGTAGAGATAGATAGGAGGAAGGCTTACTGGAGATTCGGCCGTAATCAGAACTAGGTTTTCAGTCAAATAAAGCTTCTACTTGAAGACGTCAGTATCTAGATTCGCCAAAGGCAATGCGAAAGAACGAGAGGGGTGAAGGCGGTGGAGGGGACCGGCGATAGCTGAAATGGCGGGAGGAGCAGCCACAGCGCGGATGGGAGGGCCAGCAGCCATGAAGTTCAAGGACAAGTGGTAAAGACTGGCAAGAGTGAGGATGAGAGGAGTAACAAGCTCCAAGTATCCGAACGAAGGAGAGGGACCGAGAGGCAAAAGCCAAGTGAAGGATGCAAGGGGCGGCCAGAAAGAAGAGGATAGAAGAAAGTGAACCGAGGGTGAATCGACAAACGAGAACCGAAATACTTACTACTGAATGAGTCACAAAGGTTTTGAACACAAAGGCTCTGCTGAAAGCAGAGAGAGCGCCGCAACTGGCGCGAAGCAGGCGAGTTACGGCGTCGCCAAGGTAGGATACACTTGGCGTAGCGATGATGAGGAGTACCTCTTATGGAAGAGATGCGTCTATGTTGGGGAGACGGGATACCCGGCAGGTGATGGGTGCATCCTTGAAGTAGGAGAGACTGCACGAGGCTGCGCTATGGGGTTCATGCAGGTGTGAGGAGGAAGGGGGAGGGGGAGAGAGAGTAGAGGAGGAAGAGAGGCGGGTTACTGTGGCTATCCGGTCCCGACGCCTGCCGGTGTATAATAAGATGAAATGGGGACTGCCCTTCGAGGAGACGTAGATGTCCCTTTGGCGCTATCGAATAGTGTGATACCATTGCCATACGAGACCATTGTCTGTTCGGACATGGTCGACTGTAGCGAGTTGGAAGTGGATATCCGCTCCTCACGGGGCGAGATGCAACTGGGGTCGAAAGGGAACTTGGAAGACTTCTTTCTCACATTGTCGAACTGCTCGATGTCAAAGTAGGTGATGGCCCACTGGGCCGCGACTCCTCCGTCGACAGTAAGAAGTCTAGAGAAGTTGGTGTGTTGAAGCTCCCGGAATAAACGCTTTCGCTGGAAGTCAAGGCGTGTACATTCGACCAAGAGGTGGAACGGGGTTTCTCGGGATTTGGCGCAAGAACAGGATGGAGCATCGCCGAGCTTGATCCTGCAGAGATGGTACTTGAGTCCGATGAACTCGGTCCTGCATTGGAACAGCATGGTACTCTGTGCCCGCGTCAAACCCTTGTAGTAGCCGAGGCTTTGTTTACCCCAGTGCTCATCCAAAGCAACTGGGAGTCTCAGATGCGAAGGGTGCTTTCCAGCTGCGCGTTGGGTGATTTCGCGACCTTTAACGTAGAGTTGCCACAAGAGCTGACAGTCCTGGGCTGCTAGCCACTTGATATGTGACCCCACGATCTTGCCACGCCCCTTGCGGTCTGCAAAGCGATCTGCCATGGCCTGCACATGCGAAGGATCATCCGAGTCCTGAGCCAGCAGCGCCTGATACTCGAAGGCACCTTTCAGCATTTCTCCTGCCTCTTCCTCCAGGGGTATGATTGGGTTCCCGATCCTAGCTTTTGAGGTACCATCCCCGCAAGACAGGGACCTCCATCGCGAATCGTGGGAAGTAAAGCTCATCGCTCGTTGTAAAGTCGCCTGTGAGTGCAGGATAGTCCACATGTTCTCGATGAACAACTCCTTCTCAACCAAGGTACCAGCAACGCAACCAAAAGCGCCCGAGACGAAGCGAAGGCATTCAGACTGCAAGGACTGAAGGCGGAGAATCAACTTGTTGTTGAGGCCAAAGTGCAGAGGTGTGCTCACGCCCTCACGCTGCTTGATGAACCAAGCTCCACAAGCGTAGGTGATGACAGGACGAATCAGCGTCAAGTAATATTGACGGATTGCATACATGTCAGGGCCCCATGTGCTCCCCGAGATCCGTTTCATGTAACCCAGCCTCTGTCTGCACTTCCTGACGATCTCGGTTACATGAAGGTCAAAGGTCATCTGAGAGTCCACTATGACACCCAAGATTGTCATCTTCTCCTGGACCTTCTCGACGAAACCTTTGATCACGGGCCTCACTTGGTTGTGAGTCGGCTGTCGAACGGTTGGTAGTCTCATGTGCATGACGTGGTACTTGTGAGAACCAAAGCTGATGAAAAGCTCCTTGGCGATTGGCAACATCTGCTCATGGAGGATTTCAAGTCCTCTGCAGTTGATGGCATAGCTGCGAGACACGGCGATGTAGTAGACGTCATCCACAAAAGAGAATTGGTATAGGCGGACGGTCTCCTTCTTGCCGTCAACGTAGATGAGTCGGGGAGGGAATGTCTGTTCCACGAGAGGACAAACAAAGAAGTAGAAGAGGATGGTAGAAAGGGGCGAGCCTTGAGGGATTCCTGTGTTCAGCCCAAACGACTTGGAGACAATGCCGGGCAAACGCAGAGTGGCATCTCGCAGTGAAAGCACAAGCCGGATGATGTCAACGAACCATCTGGGGAAGCCTTTGTCGTACAAGGTTTGCAAAAGCTTCTGGCGATAGACGTTATCGTAGGCACTGCTCATATCCAGACCGAGAATCGTAACAACGTCATCGCTGTTGGAGCACCAAGTGGTATAGATGATACGGAAGAGATACTGCAGGGCCTCGGTTGTTGTCTTGTTACCAAACTGGGTTGCTGGAAGGAGATGTGGATGTTGCTTCAATACATCAAGCATCATGTCGGCGAGGATCCTTTCGTAAAGCTTGCCGACGGTCGAGAGTAATGAAATGGGCCTGTAAGACTCGGGCTTGTGCGGCTCCTTGCCAGCCTTCAGTAGCATGACGATGATACTGTCCTTGAAGTTGGCGGGATGAAGTGATAGGTTGAGGCAGGCATTGAATCCAAGCACAAAGTAAGGCAGCAAGGGCTCCATGCCGAGCTTTATTGCTTCGTTGGGTACCTTGTCTGGTCCTGGGGCTTTGTTGTTCTTAAGACCCTTGATGATCTTCCGGAGCTTCTCAGCATCGATGCTCCGGGGCATGTCGATGTCCTCTCGCTGAGGGTCGTGCCTTGGGCCAGGCTCATCCAGGATTCTTTTCGACTCGGGATTGTTGTTGTTGCGGAACTTGACCTTCTTAATCATCTCAACCTTGTCGTAATCTGATTCCGCAAATTGGGTTTCATTGACGCCTTCACTGTCGCCCTTGTACTCGAGTGTTGGGGTTTGAGCGAACTGAAGTGGTTGAGATCTACCCCTGGCCAACCTGAACACGTTGAGCAACTCTTTCGAGGAGGGACGTCGAGTCTCGTCACGGTTGGACTCGCCCCACATCTCAGTATTCAACCTGGCGAGATCGCGTTCCACAAACGACATTCTCAGCAATGTCTTGGGCGTCTGATCCTTCTTCTTGAGAGCGTCCAACTCTGCAAGTCGCTTTCTCAGCTTCGTTGCCAGTTCCTTGGCTCGCAGAGCTTGAGGCCTGAGACCGCAGGTCCTCCTAGGCACGTTCTCCGTCATGGTGACATGTAGAGCATCTATGATCTTGGCAAAAAAGGAAACGAGCTGATCTTCGTTGTCAAGTGGGCTGTCGAGAGGTGGAAGACGAGGCTTGAGATGATGTTGGAACTTGGAAGGAGTGATCTTGTGCCAGCAAGGCATAGTCTTGGCCTCCCTCTTGACCGTGCGCTTGACCGATGTTTCAATGGCGCGATGGTCACTCTCGAATCCGGGCACTTGGAGCACTTCACAGCACCCAACCGAATTGCTAATCGATTCCTTCGCGAAGGTCAAATCGATAGTCGAGCTCCGCTTCGATGTATCCTTGGAGTTGGAGTAGGTCACCGCGCCTTTCTTCGTCTTCTGTATGTAGTTGTGTGCCTTGACACCTTCAGCAAACTTCTTGCCTGACGTGCTCGTTTCCGTCCTTTCATTGCCGTTCCAGTCCTGGTGATGGTAGTTGAAGTCGCCAAGAAGAATGCTATGGTCTGAACATGAGTCCATGTAGGAGAGCAAGGAGTCGACCTTGAGTTTGTTGAGGTGGTTGTAAACGTTGTGAATGACCAGAGGTTTAGTATCCGTAGCAGCGTCAAGGCTGGCAATCTCAAGGGTAGCAAGTAGTTCCCTGTTGGCACCTTTGCAGGTCTTGACTCTCCAGGAAGTAGTCGGTATAGAGTTGTGTACATAGAAGCCGACGCTGTGCATCTTGGGGATGGCCTTGAACTGGAAGCTCTTGTCGGAGAGGCTGTTGACTCCAGTATGAATACTTTTCTGGACAGAAGAGAATGCTTTCTTGGCGGAGACGAGTTCTGAAGGAGCATCTGAGCATGCCCCCAAAACCTCAGTCACCATCGTCTGCACACTCGAGAGCGTGTTAGCGATACATAGCAGAGCAGACTTTGCCATGATCGCGGTATCTTCGTTCGCAAAGGCAATCTCGCGGAGCTCGGAGAGGGATTCGTGTGCCCCGGCAAGGCGGGGATTTGCCTGCTGAGCGGTGATGGATGTAGGGGGCAGCCACGGTTGACTGACGTTGATAGCGACTTGGGCACGATCAAGGGCTTCGAGGCATTTATCAACGATCTTAGCCCACTTTCTATGTTGGGCATCGGGTTCATAGTCCGCTTCGGTGAACTGACCGTCAGAGAGGTACCAGACATGATATCCAGGGATACCATGAAAGGCCTGTTTGTAGCACATGTCCTGTACGGCAATGACTTGGGGGAGTGGGCGGGGAGACTCTCCGTAGAGTCGACTGTTGATCTCGGTGCAGAGGGCTTCCACTCGCTTGTCGCATCTCTTGATATTGGCTTGCCATATCAGGAGATTGTCTGGCGTGGTATTGTCAGGGTGGTCGTGGCAGGCACCTTGATCGAGTAAGTTGACACACCGTTCGTCGTTCAGCAACTCGCGGTAGTCTTGGTGTGGACTGTTTTGATCATCGTCGTCGTCCAACGACATCTCGACATCCGCCGGCGGAGGAAAGATGGGCAGGGTAGAAGTGTTCATTTAGATCGATCTGGTGCTGTCTGAAACTGCAAGTTCCAGGTACACAAGTGTGAGTAACGAGAGCTTCAGCCGGGGGCATGGGTGGACATACCTATACGGTGCACAATAGAATGGAGGAGGATGAAGGGATGGATCTCGAGCGCTGCTTGTACAAGGGGAACGACGGGTCAGTATACCTAGGTAGAGGCGATGATGGGACGAAGAAGTAACGATAGCGATGATGAAAACAGAAGCGAGGAAACATTCTGGGAATCACCCCGTCAAGGCAAGAGGACAGGACAAGTAGAAAGGGCAAGAGAAGATGCAAAGAAATTGGAAGGTACCTTAGATACCGAGAAGTGGCAGCACAATACGACAGAGCAATGTGCAGACGTGGGAGACAGGCAGAAGAAGGGGAGGAGAGGTAGAGCGTAGGTGCTTGCTGCCTCTGCAAGAAGCGACAGCTAGAAAAGAAAAGAGGCAGCAAGTGAGGTGATGATAATCCCAAGATAGAGAAGGCAAGCTCTTGGACAGCAAAGAAAAGCGAAAGCGAAAGCGCTTGGAAATAATTTCGACAGCAAAATAGAAACGTAGCAAACGAGAAGAGCAAGTTCATTGTGTTGAGCAAAGGAAGAACAAAGGGAAACAGGCGGGCAAAAGAGAGTAAGGGTCATGGAGGCCATTCGCAATCACTCTCCAGATCAGCCACTAATCCAAGATTGGTGAAATTCATTTTGAGAAAATGACGGCAGATTTTTGGAAAATAAAATGGCAATAGTCCAACAGTGAAAGCGAATTAAAAAAAAAATGACGGCCAAATGAAAATGAAAATGAAAATGAAAATGAAGAAAGGCAAAGATGGAGGGAAATCGCCAGGTCTGAGCGTGATTGAGTTCTGGACACGGGGGCTAGGGGCGCTACAGGGGGCTGATCTCACCAGTGGGGCGCGCTGTAACCAGGATATGTAGGGAGTGAAACGTCGTCGTCATAGATGACAAAAACAATCAGCCTAACATACCCAAAGACTCAACTGAACTTACCCGAGTCTTTTTGTCTTGTAGGATACGGAGTCCAGTTTCTTGGTCCTTTTGCTCACTGGCCAAATTGCCCCTCTTCCATCGACCATACGGATGAACTAGAATGAGAATCCAACCCCCGCCGAGGCACTAGTTGGCAAACATGTCTCATCATGGATATAGAAAAAGTAAAAATTGAGGTCATCCAGACTTCCGCCATTTCTCTTTTTCCAGACAACACAGTGGGAGTAATACTATGATGAGCCATGATGGTTGTCCTACCCTAGAGAAAGTGTTTTCTATCTGTTGTGTCTGGCTATTGCTACAGGTAAGGCCATTCTGTTGAAGTCGAAAGAAACGAGACAACAAGACAACAAGACAGGACACAAACATACAGCAGGAACCTGGAGGCAAGCATAGAAACCGCTCATCTTGTACCTCTATGGTACCAATATCGGAGTATACAGCGTTTCCCCAACACAGAGCTTACATTAACAAGTACCATAAACTACCTACCTATACACTCAAACCATACTTGCGTATACTCTTACAAAAGACTCTTTTCAATCGTAACTGAATAATTGCACCCACTGTGTGCCTCGGGAGGGACGGTCCATAACTCTGGTCCGAAGCTAATAATATGGGTGTAGGGTCTTGAGCTCTGATTGGGGTGATTTTGGGTTGCGGCTGAGGTTGCGAGATACCGCGCAGCCGATGTAGGAGAGCCAAGCATGATATGTGATTACAGAGTATCAAGAATGCAACATGATCCTCGCTGTCTTGGATTCAAAGCCACAGAAGCAGAACTCCAAGTTGATCAATCTCATTTCCAGCCACTATTTGCTACGACGTTGACGAGCGCGAAAAGTACGCTAAGGATCACTCAGGAGGGCCAGAAGTTTCGGGTTTTTTGATCACGCCCACCTGCAAATGCTTTCACTCTCTTACTCTCATCTTCTACGAGCCTCTTCAAGCAGAGTGATTAGGGGAGTGATCTGGATTTTCTTAAAACTTCCTCCGCCCAGAATGTTCTCACGCAGTCTCTCTCACTTTGCACATCGTCAACCTGAATCTTACATCCCACAATCTTAAACTTGACTATCTCTTTCAATCTATCCATCACTCCATCTTCAACAATCATCATGGCTCCCCGTCGTCTTTCATCTTCAAACAGTTTGGCGAATGCTCGTTCTGTTAGCACTGGCCAGTCCTCAACCCTTAAGGATGGTCAGATGTCTATGGACTCATTCGACAAACCCGTTTTTGGGCCCTGGCCGCCTCGATCGGAGACACTTCGCTCTGGCGGTTCATTCTCTCAGCATAGGCGCGCCGTTGGTGGGATGGTAACCCGTGGCACTGAGGCCATCGACAAGCCTCCTTCTCGAAGGTCAACAGACAGAAGGAGGCGCGAGGACAGGAAGAAGAAATCCAAGGTTTCTGTCACCCTCCGATGTGATCCTCAGTGGCTCGGGTCACAGACCACTCCCGGCCTGCAGGCCAAGTACAAGAACAGAGGAGAAGATGTCTTGAGGCTCATCGTCGCTGTCCATTTGGATGATCGCAGAGCTGGCATCATGACCCTTGTCGTTAACTCTCACTCTGACGCACAGCAGATCAGGAACCACTCTGAACTGATCCGCTATGCCTTTGATCATCAGGTTGAGATTATTCCTGAGGAGTTTCACATCTTGTCTACCGACATCATCAAGAGGAAGCTTGCAGATCGCCTTGCTGGGCCTGGAGCCGATCTCAACTACGAATCACTGTTCGAAGGCCTTCCTGGACGTCTCCAAGAATGGTGTACCGAAACGGGCTTCCCTCAAAGTTTGTTGACGGGCGCTTCTCCTTGGTCCTTGGGGTTTGTGGCGCCAGTGCCAAGCCTCGACCCGAACACGGACTTGCCTTTTGTTGAGCCGTACGGGTCACACTGTGTTGGGGAAACAGGTCTCCTGCACAGCTGAATTGAATTTATCGTCTCTCGTCATGGGAAAATGGCAAGCATCATATTTATACTAACTCATTTAATTCTGTCAATCAATTGACAGCTGTTGAACCAAAAAATACATAAACGAGGTTTGTCGACGTTGATGAGGCTCAAGTGACTGACTTCGACAAGGGTCTTGGCAGGGCGGGGCTCCACGTGGGGTGAACCAATCGTTGCCCAAACTGCGTTCTCCCAGAGTTCGCGGTTTCATCTGGACGATCAAGGGTCTCGCTACCTGATTCTGCTTTAGTGCATCCAGTCCTGAAGAAAACCATGTTAAACCTGAGCTGCCAGAAACACATAACTAACCTAACGAAATGTCAAGTTCACCAAATCTATACTCAATTGGTCTAAGGCTCTTTGTCACACAGGTTGGACGTCCCAAGCTTGCTTGCGTCTCCTTGGCAGCCAAGGCCAGCTTCGATTGTCTGCATCTGTGACGTAATCCCTAAGATTATAGTCTGTCTACGGATGCCAACTGGTCTTATTCGCGCATCTTGACAGCAACACCGACTTTTTAAAATCTCACAAATCACTAGCTCTCATCATTTTCTGTACAACTCTGCCAATTGTTAACCAATATGTCGTCGACCCAAAAGCCAACCATCCTTCTCGTCCACGGCGCGTGGCATGGCTCCTGGGCTTGGAAGTACCAGATCCCCGAGTTGGAGTCCCTTGGATATCCCACTCAGAATCTGGATCTGCCTTCAGTATCCGGTGTACCAGGCAAGACACAGCTGGATGATGCAGCGCACGTACGAAGTGTTCTGGAACCACTCTTAGCCGAAGGCAAACAAGTCGTCGTGTTAGCGCATTCGTATGGCGGACCAATTGGTAGCGGCGCTATCACCGGACTCTCTCTCGCCGATCGAGCCCGAGACAACCTACCAGGTGGAGTCTTGGGGCTCATCATTCTCTGCGGGTACATTTTCCCCGGAGGCATGGATCAAGGAGCCGTTATTCGCAGCTTAGGCGGTCTTCCATATGTCAATTGGGATACCCCTTCTCCGGGGCTTTTCGTCGCCAAGGACCCTGGTAGTCTACTCTACCGACCCGATGTTTCGGACGAGCTGGCACAGTGGGCACTGTCACAGTTGCAGCCACAGAGTATGGCTGCCAATATGGGCGTCGTCCCTCCGCAAGCATGGCCGGCAGAGTCATACAAAGGTCGTCTGGCGTATATCAAAGCAACAGACGATGCCGTCATTCCCTTTTCCGACCAGGAGAGCATGATTGCGTCGAGTGGAGGGAGTGAAGCTTGGAAGACTCGTGTGCTGGAGGGATCTGGGCACAGTCCGCAAATTTCTCGACCCAAGGAGGTTGCCCAGGCAGTCGACAGTCTCGTCCAAGACTTCCCAAACCACAAGTGAAATGAGTGAGGAGCTCGTTATTATCTTGGCATCATAAATTAGAGAACAGAGACGAAGGTACTATTTACGCCTCAGTTTCGTCTAGTGATAACGAGAGTACGACGTTGAACTTTGCATTGCGTTGACTGTTGGGATTTAAGCCAGACTTTGCTCAGAAGCAACATATTGACAGTTGGAGAATAACGACATTTCACAACGGAAAAAGCATAAATAAGCTAATATATTTATTTCTCATTGCTCTCTTATATTTTCCTGCAAAATTGGCTTTATGCCGTTGAAAGATTAATTCATGGCTGATCGCTCCTAGGGTAACTGGTTTGGCCGTCACCCTCCAAAGCCTCATTTTACCACGGGAAACACCAGAACGGGGTTTCTCAGCCGCACGGGAACAGTTCAAAACTACACCAGAATAAGCGCATTTCCACAAGCCAATTTCTAGTTTTGGTGCAGCGCGAAATGTCAATGACAAAACTACAATCACTCAATTCCTTCCAAAGAGCTGAAAACCGAAATATCTGCTCAAAGGCAACAATTCGTCATATTCTTCGCAAATCGTCTGGAATTTCGGAGAGTTCAAAAAGAAAGAGTTCCCGAGCGCGGGAGAAAGCAATAAAAATCGAAACTTCAGCTGGTGAGCGAATTCTTCCCCAACCGCGGGAAGTGTCTTCCTTAGAATTCAATAACCTTCGTCCGCGGGACGATTGTATTTCAGGGATCATACCCGCGGGAGCGAGCAACATCAGGCCAGAGGTGGATTCGTGAGTCGAGAGCGAGGGAGCGCAAGCAAATGAGTGACGATGAAGGGTAGGACGAGGCCGGGGCATCAGGGCTTCTTATGTGCCGTTCGTGCCGAGAAAAATGGGCCTTGGCATCGATCTAAGCCCCGTCTTGGCAAAGATCAAAGGGGCTAGAACCAGAAGAGTTGGAGGTTGCGGGGGTCACCGATGAAGCTTAATCTGTTAATGCGGAGATGGCCCTGGGACACGGGGACTTGGGGTGATCTCATCTCGAGCTTCGTGCGATCAGATGAGGTGCTGTTGAGTCTAGATGCAGTGTTCAGAGCTCAAAGGACTTGACGCTTGCGTACGTTTACCACTATAACGGTAGTGTTCTGGAAGCCTTCTCGGGAGTAACACTGTTCCCTTCAACTGTTGACTCGCCACCAACTCAATCTTCTCCGCACTCGCACGGGTACACACTCTATAACGGGGATCCCGGCCCATTTCTTTCGTCGGCGAATTGTACCCGCGGGAACAAAAACAACACATTCTGTCTCCATCAACAGCCATCACCAACTCCATCAAACCCAGCAATGACAAACCGAACCGTTTCTCAATCTCCACGGGGTAAATCACCCGAACCAAGATTTACATTTTTACCCCATGGGCAACCACCTTAGTGACACCTCGTTTCAATCCCCTATAAGATCAGGGTCCCCCTTCCAACCCCAAGCCTTTCCCCAATCACTAGTCCAGTCCAGACCCAAGCATCCCAAAGCTTAAAGAGTCAAGACCACCCCAATTCATCTTCTCTTCCCCCTCTTTCAGTTTCAGCAAAGCACTTCACCATGGCTGGAGGCGTTGTCAAGAAGCCCGTCAACATCTTCAAGCTGGGCGATGTCGGTGAGCCAAAGGGCGTCTTTAACTGGCGACTATGGTTTGCTGTCTTTGCTTTCGGCCTCATGGGTGCGGCGCGTGGCATTGATGAGGGTCTTATCTCGGGTGCTTTCAAGTCGAAGGACTTTAAGAAATACATCCACTTTGAGGATTACTCGACTGTCGAACAGGCCAACATCAAGGCTAATGTTTCGGCCATGGTTCAGATTGGTTGTGTTGGAGGCGCATTGATGTAAGTACCAATCAGCATACAACCTGACGAAATATCCACTGACATCTTTTCTCTAGTGCTTTCCTCATTTGCGATAGAATCGGACGTATCTGGGCTACTCGACAGCTCTGCATTGTTTGGATCGTCGGAATCGTCATCTTTATGGCCAACGGCGGCAGTCTCGGCGCCGTCTACGCCGGTCGTTTCATCGCAGGTCTCGGAGTTGGCCAAACAGCCGTTGTCGGTCCCGTCTATCTCGCCGAAATCGCCCCAACTGCTGTTCGTGGTCTCTGCACTTGTGTCTTCTCCGGTTTCGTCTATCTCGGCATTGTCTTGGCTTACTTCGCCAACTACGGCTGCTCTCTTCACATGGGCGACAACACTCACGCCCGGTGGCTCGTTCCTACCAGCCTTCACATCATGTTTGCAGGCTTGATTCTGATTCTTAGCTTTTTCGTCGACGAATCTCCTCGTTTCCTCATCAAGAAGGGTCAGACCGAGAAGGCTACTGCTGTTATGGCCCGCCTTCGACAGCAAGATCCCGAATCCGATTACATTACCCGCGAAATCACCGCCATTCAGCTGGCCCACGAGCACGAGCTTGAGAGTGTCAACAACTCATTCCTCGGTACATGCAAGGAGCTGTTCCTCAACAGCAGCAACCTTTACCGTCTATATCTCGCCAGCATGGTCCAGGTTCTCGCTCAGTGGTCCGGTGCTGGCTCTATCACTCTCTACGCCCCCGATCTCTTCGCCATTCTCGGTATCAAGGGTTCTGAGACTGGCCTGCTTGTTACAGCCCTCTTCGGCATTGTTAAGCTTGTCTCGGCCATTACTTGCGCTCTCTTCCTCGTCGATGTCATCGGCCGAAAGCGTGCTCTCATCGGAGGCATTGTCCTGCAAGCTCTTGCTATGATCTACGTTGGATCATTCCTCACTGCCGTCCCAGAGCCTCATAGCTCTTCCCCTGCTGCTCGTGGTGCTATGGCCATGATCTATATCTCTGGCATCGGCTGGGCTCTTGGTTGGAACACCATGTCCTACATTCTCACTGCCGAGTTGTTCCCCCTCCGTGTCCGAGCCTTCGGTACCTCGTTCGCCATGACCCTGCATTTCCTCTGCCAATACGGTAGCAGCCGAGCCACTCCTAATATGCTTTTGCCAACATCCGAGGGTGGAATCAACCCCAATGGCACCTTCTGGACCTACGCTGCTATCCTGGTTGTGGGTGGTATTTGGGTTGTTGTTTCAGTCCCTGAGACTGCCGGCCGTTCTCTTGAGAGCATGGACAGACTCTTTGACCTTCCCTGGTACAAGATTGGTCTGTTCGGCAACCGCGATGCTGAGCAGCAGGATGCTGTGTACAACGAGAAGGAGAGCGTTGCTATGAACACTCACGGGCAGGTTGTTTATGTTGAGAACAAGTCCAAAGAGGTTGTATAATTTACTGGAATGGAGTTTGGGATCTTACGAATTTGTTATGAAGGAAAGCGATTTGTTTTTGCATGATAGTATATATCTTGATGCATCCTGTTCAAAGTGATAATTATTACACCGCATCTGACCTCGTTTGTGATATTCACTTGCTTAGTTTCCATGATATGGTCGTAAATGGTAGCAGTGTTTTAAGTGCTTGATACACTGTGACTAGCTGCGTCAGTCCTAGTTTTTAATCCTTATCAATCATATTGAGTTTAGCACAAGCTCGTTATCGCCTGTCGATATCTGGGGGGATTAGATAATCATTTTCACAATCATATTTTGTAGTCATTGGTTCAGTGTAAGACAAGCATGAACCTATTCCCAAGCTTACTTCCCAGTAACTGCATTCGTTCGATTACTGCAAGTCGCATGCCCCAATATTGTTCAAGAGCCATGCATCTATAGCGCGAAGGGGTATAGAGATGCCAAACTGCGTTTACTTCGGTTAAACCGTGGTGAACGCTGGATCAATGGTCACGTTACTGATCAAGCTACTCAAGACAGTTTCTCTTTAGACTTTTCCCTTCCCGATTGCAAAGATCTGGCCAAGCTGATGAGACGGAATCTAGCTTAGAAACAATCGGCCTACAGCCTTTTCGCGATTGCCAGGTAGGACAGAGTCTAGACCGAGACATGGACAGCTGAGTCAAAAGCCCAAAACCGATATTCCAGGCCCAGAATGTCATCAACTAGCTATGGTAATAGTTTCATTGGCAAAGTATAGGCTCGTGCATATTGGTTAGCGAAAGTGGCTGTCGATATCACAGCGCTTTGACTCTCCAAGTTTCGCCTACGCTCGAAGAAATAACGCTAGCTAATCTATCGATTCCACCACAAAACAGTATTGACTTCAACTAGGCTTAATTACAACAGACAACTAAGCTGAATGCTCCCGAGATACACGATTAGAAGTAAAATGCTGCTTTGGATCGCTTCACCGCTCATCTCTATTGCAATAATTGAGGTGAGCCTCACGGCCTACTTACAGATACTGCGTTGATTATTCGGTCACTGACTGATTGTCTTTGAGAGGGAGTTGATTTCTCAACGTTGGTTGTAAGGTTCAGCCAATCGGGATGCGTTGCTCGTATTCTCAAGCCACTTCTCTGATGCGGAATTGCCTCGCTCCCCAGGCCGAGATTTTGCTGACATATTCGTCCGAACCAATCCAACAATAGAGCTCATATTTTAGGCGATGCCGTACTACAGACTGGACATAATAATATCATACGTGGTGAAGTAGCGACAACTTGCAATATGCTTGAATGATCTTTTCATGAGGACGTTGGCCATCTCATTGAACTGTGGACAGATAAGCATGTAACCAAGGGCTTTCCACAAATTCTGAACACTATATTATCAATGATGAATGGGCTTAATCAGCCGCCTCGGATCAAATCTAACTTGGGCACTGAGCAGCTTGAAGATGATGACTATCCTCAAGCTCATCGTGCACTGTCCTCAACAACTACCTAAAGTAAATGGAACTAATTACAGGAGATTTCATAAGCCCAAGGAGTAATATCCACAGAACTGCAGGACCCATCTGCGCTTAGAACAATTTCAGTTTCAAACTGCGCGCATTCAACACTGGAAACCTTGATGGTAGGAATCGATCCATCAGTGCAAGGCTGCACAAGAGTAACTTTGATGTTGGTTGCTGGGAATTGCTCGACGTTGACACATGAGGCTCCATCGGGCCCTCCGTACACGTTGGCAGTGATGAAAGGTCGTCCGTTGCAATTTCCACTCTGCCATTCTTCAACTAAGACCTGCTGGGCAAGGACACCAGAAAGGGACAGTGAGAGGGTACCTAGAGAAAGTATCTATTGTTGAAAGTTAGATGGCATCCTCAATAGAATCTTGGACGGCTTACCTTCATCGTGGCTCTTTTTGTTGGATACAAAACACGGCGGAGGTAGGGTTGGCTAGTCGAGGTTAGAAGAGAGCTTCCTGATCGACTGGGTCTTATATAGACTGAAATGTTTGTCAATTTTGACAGAACTGAAGCCCGCTGACGTGATACTTTGTTCAGCATTACCTTCTGTTATGGTGCATGATATCGAATTTTATGTCTCAATGAGGGTGATCGGAGTATTGCTTTCCGAAACATGTTTCCGAATGTGGAAAACCGCATTCAACCTGAAATGCAGCTCGTATCAAGAGTTCACATGTCACGCCACACGGGTACGGGAGCCTGGATAATTAAGGATGAAAGAACTTGAGCGCCAACGTTTCTTTGGGAGTTCATGTGACCGCAGCTACCGAAGATTATTCATTATGAGGAAGCGAGATATGAAAATAGATTAAAAGAGCGACTTGAGTTAGAATGAAAACACAAAAATCAAAATGGTATGAAGAGCATCAAATGATCCGAAGAGATTGAACGCGAAAGGGAGCTGTGCATGGATAGTTGCCTCTGAGTGCATTCCATCGGGCGGTTCCTCCATTATTCCCAGGATCGTACCTAATCTTTATTCAAGATCTTGTCCAGCCACGCAAAAATCACTCGCCCGAACTCCTGGGGAGCGCCAGTCTGACAATGATATCCAGCGGTACCATTAAACATGTGAAGCTCCGCACGATCTCCCAAAGCTTCGGCAACAGGCTTAGATTGTCCAGATTGAAGTGTTTCAAATTCTCCATCAGCGATCCACACAGGCATCTGAATACGGTCCGTGATACCGCCGCGTAGGTTATAGCTCTTGGTCAACTGGAAGAATTCGTAGGGGGACTTAGTTTTGAAACACCAGAGAGCCTGTAAGATGCCCCATTTGGTGGTAGTGGAGATCTCCGGATCGTCTTGAATCTTGCCAAGGGCGTCGTCGAATGCTTCTTTATCACCTGACTCGAGAAGCTTGCGAAGCTCGGGGGTCAGATGAGCGGCGTATCCAGTGTATGCGTCCCAAATGCCACCGTTTAGCATGAGAGCAGTGAGTCGAGGTTCAAAAGCAGCGGCACGAGCAGCGAGATATCCCCCAAAAGAGTGACCATAGAGAACCAACTTCTTGGGATCAACGAAGGCAGACTTCTGAGAGAGAACGTAGTCGACGACGGGAGTCACAACTCGCTCCCAGTCAGGGATGAAGCCGACACCTTGTTCTCGACGAACAGTTGGCTGGCCTGGACCTTCGAAGGAAAAGATGTTGTATCCGCGAGCAAGTGCTGGAGCAACAACAGTTGCATACAGGTCTTCCTGGGCAGCATCGAAGCCCTGAGTGAGCAAGAGTGTCGGGAGTCGCTTGGTCTGGTTGTTTTGGTAAGGTTGAGAGTACCAAATCCCAGAGACGTTGAAATCACCAGCAGGAATCTCAACTCGTTCCGCTGGAACAGGCAAAGCCGCAATAGCTTTATCAAAAGCAGCACGCTGCTCGTCCCAGTACCCATTGATGCGAGGGTCATCCCAATCAGCACGATTGTAAGCATCAGCGCGGCGAAAATAATTTGCCACAGAGAACCAAGTTGCTCTGACATTAATAGGATCGTATGCAATTTTGGGATCAAGAGCTTGGGTCTTGGTATAATTGGCAAGATCGAACCATTCGTTGATGTAGCTGTCGAAATCGCCGGGAATGATCTTTTTGGCGACGCTCAGAACGAGATTGACGTCTGCGCCGTCATTGGCCATTTGACCAAGTCCGGTGAGGATGTCGAAGTTGAAACTATCATCTTCATTGAGGAAGAGGATGGGGTCCTCCTTGTCTTTAGCACTTGCGGTTCCTGTGTTTAGAACCGCCAGTAGAGTACAGAGAGCAGAGAACGATGTTGTTTTCATGATTGAAATGATCGATGTCTTGATTAATGAGAAGTTGTTGATTGTTGTGATGAATTTCTGACTTTCGAGGATACCACTTGGATTTTTATATCTGTTTTTGACCAGCTTTGCCGAGCCTCCAATCTGGCAATTAAATACATACTTCGGCTGACCTGGGAGTCATTTCTGAACTCATGATGAGTAAAGTCTCGATAGAGGAATATGAAGCGATGAATCGTGATGGGAATAATTTTGAGTCCGTCAGCAGTATCCACCATCTGCATCTCTCGCAAACTCTAGCCATATTTAGTAACGATCGCCAGACACAGCCGCCAGAACGACGTATGAGGCTCTCGCGTATTGCTCATGTCAGCATTCCACTAAATACGACAAAATTAAGCATAAGAACCATGTCCGCCCCGTAATCATCATAGTCTACTGCAAACATCGCAAAACTCTACTCTGTTCAGTCCGCTCAATACTCCACCTCGTCATGGTTAACCGAGGGGCCTCGCAAGGCTGCGTCACATGCAGACAGCGCCGCGTCAAGTGCGATGAGAGAAAGCCATGGTGCAAAGCGTGTCTTCGTCTTGACATCGAGTGCACGGGCTATGAGAAGCGCGGGCTGAGATTTAAGGATGAGAGTGTTCGATACCGAGCGGATTCAGCGGCTGTAACGCGCGTCAGCAGACGCACGAAGCAATCATCACTTGAGAGGACGATCATTCGGTTACCATCAGATCACGCGCAAGATCTTGCTGTACCATTCTTTCTGACTTATGTTACCGATGTCGGTCGAAGTCTGGAATCCTCAAGAGGCTTCTTGGAGTTTGTTCGTCCTGCTCTGGCTACAGAACGACATGATTCAGCCTTGAGCACGGCAGTGACCGCTACATCAATTAAAATCTGGTCCATGATCGGCAAGCTGCCCATTTCGAGTCCTCTTCCCTATCAGCTCCTAGTAAAAGCTTTGAGTCGGCTTCACCAAGCGACCGAGGAGCCTGTGGAGAGAGGTCGTGATGAAACCGTGCTGGCGGCTCTTGTCCTCCAAATGCACGACACCCTGTCAGCTGTATCAGGCCAATCCAGAGCTCATGGCGCGCATCGTGAGGGAGCTTTGACTTTGTTATTACAGCGACAAGACTGTTTTAAGAACTCCAAGTACTACGCCCACCTTGTTGGCAACCTTCTCCACTCTAGGGTATCTGTTTCAGTGAGGAACAGAACACGGCTACCGACGAGGGATCTCGATTGGATCAAGACTGAGGTTGCTCCGATCCTGCCGAGTAATCCGAGTTCCTCTCTTGATATGATTGGAGTATCTGTCGCAGATCTCCAACATGCATTCCACGACATCTCACAATCGACATTACTCTCTTCTCCTGTTGCTAAGCTAAGGCAACAAATCTGCAACTTGGATACTCAGTTACGGAGCTGGTTGAAACGAATACCAACGACTTGGTATCCACGACAGATGAAAAGCGGTATCGACCTCGATTCATCAGTTCCTTCATATCATGGCGCCTGCGATATATATCCAAGCATACAAGTTGCGAACATCTGGAATGCCTGGCGTATCTACTGTCTCATTCTCGAGGACATAAAGGACCAACTTACCAAACCCTCTGCACGGTCTGCGGCTCAACATCTCGATGCCAAAAGCAGCCCGTCGGACTATGCTATGTTTTGGACTTCCAATGAACCCAGGGTCCAAGAGCTTGTTGGTTCTATATGTCTCAGCATCCCATTCTACCTAGGTAACTGTAAGTACCCTACTGATATGCTCTCAACGGGAAGCTCCGACATCATATATCCCAGCTATCATGATCTACCTGTCGACGATGAAGGATATCTGCGGTTCAAAGCAAGCGATCAGTACGTGTCCAAACTTGACCACTCGCGCCATGTAACGCTTCATGGCCAGGTACATGCGATAAGCATATTATCCTACGTCATCGACATATCCATGAGCAGTAGTCGGAACCGGCCCAGTCTTCTGAGAGAAGAGCAGAAGAGATGGATAGCAAGTCAGTTCATTCGATCCATCTACTCGATGAGGCCTATCTTTGGGGGTCTATCGGAAAGGAGAGCCCATCAAGGGGCCGTTGACCTCGATCATAGCTTGCAAGCAGTGGATACAGTATCGATAGCTAAGAGCTTCGCAATTAAGGTGCAAAAGGAGCTGTGGACCATCAGCATCTTGTAATAGAAAAATATCATCCGAAAATGAGATCGTGTTCTTCCGTTAAAGGTGTCACAACGAAGAAGATTTCGTGTATTATGTATAAGTAGAAATTCCAGTTCTACACACGCATGACGAAAAGCAGCCTTTTCATATATGAGAAGTACCTATCTGTAACAAGACAACCGAAGTCGTGGTTGATTGGCTTTGTCAGGCCACGCAGGGCGCTATACCCTCCTTGGCAGAGGTGCTAACCGAGTTATGGGTACTAGGCCTCCTTGCGCCACGCAAACTCAATCAGCTCGATCCCAAGAATCAGGCTAATTTCAAGCGACACTGCAGACCCGATGCTAGGGTAGCATATGGCGTTGATCATGGAACTTATGCATATGAGCTAGCCTGGGATATGAACTCTGCACCTGGCACCATCGATTGATCAAATTTTGATGCCTAGGTTTGGAGCTTGTGTGTCTGCAGTCTGGTTCATTTGGGCTTCTGGTCCGTATTTTCATGCCAAGTTTCGATTCGTTGGGCTTTGCTCGTGAGAAGATATCCAACAGTCTATTGTCTGATGAGCTTTTATAGACCATAATATGGAGTGAAATGATGTTAGGTAGACGCTTGTCTCCTGATACTGATACGTCACTTATTATCAAGGTCATTTCCTTGTTCTGATGTTACGGATGACCATTTTCGGCCCCCTTGGCCCTATGTTCCGATTTTCCATTCTATCTGCGTTCAACTACTATGATATCTTGAATATACACTCATTTTACTGAGAGGCCAACAAGGTCCTCAAATAACCACTCATTAGAATTTTCAACCGTTATTCCCGTTAGCATGTTTTTGGTCAGACAACGCGTGCCGAGATCCGATTTCACAACCCAATACGGAGTCTAAGATAACTAAGCCCTTCCTAGCTCATAACCATCAAGGTTCACGAGTATTTAAATCACGACAGCCCTTTGTACAAATTGCTCTATTCCTCCGAGAAACACGGCAAAACGGCAAGTCACCGGCAATATCGGCTTGTCTACCAGAGACCTTTTGCTTGAGAGGTTGCGTATTTGAAAAAAGTCTAATTATTAAGCAGGATGAGCTATATATACTTCGACTCCCTCGGCTGCAATGCTTTATCTCGCATTCCGGTCATTCATTGATTAAGCTTCCTTGAATCGCTTATCCTTATTTTCTTAGACTTTGCTAAGATTGCGATAATGTCTGGACCTACCAACTTTGACCCCGAGAGGGTTAACCTCACTGAGTTCCAGTCCGTCACTGATCAAGGTCTCATCACCTGTTTCCTGACAACGGCTGGAAACCAATACGATGGCCCTCTGGGTATCAGAATTGGCTCACTATTCGTGATTCTCGTCGTCTCAACCGCAGTCACTTTCTTCCCAGTAGTGGCAACGCGAATCCCTCGTCTCAAGATCCCGCTTTACGTGTACCTCTTTGCGCGATACTTCGGCTCCGGTGTCATCATCGCAACTGCATTTGTCCACCTACTCGATCCTGCTTATTCAGAGATCGGACCGGCATCTTGTGTTGGCATGACTGGTGGTTGGTCTACGTACTCTTGGCCCCCTGCTATCGCTCTCTCAGCGGCGATGTTCACTTTCCTGTTCGACTTTTCTGCCGATTACTACGTACAATCTCGCTATGGGCTTCAGCATAATGACTCTGGAGTTGAGGAGACTATAACTACCTCCGGCGCAGATGGACACCAGCACCACTCTGACGACGGCTCGAACTCGAGAAGGCTCGTGATCAATGGCGAGCACGACACAGAAGCTGCTACGTCAGAGAAGCTTCGTGGTGGCTATGCAGATTTCAAGGAGCTTCAACACCTTGATGGCGATTCTGAAGAAACCGAGCTTGCATTCAAGACACAAATCGCAGCCTTCCTTATCCTCGAATTCGGTGTCTTGTTTCACAGTGTCTTCATTGGTCTGAACTTGGGTGTCGCGGATACGTCCGACTTCGACACCTTGTTCCCTGTCCTTGTCTTTCATCAGTCCTTCGAGGGCCTCGGTATCGGCGCCAGACTTAGTGCCATTCCTTTCCCCAACCGACTTCGCAGCATGCCATGGCTCCTCTGTCTCGCTTACGGTTTGACAACACCTATTGCCATTGCAATTGGTCTCGGTATCCGAAAGACGTACGACAACTCATCCTTCACTGCGAACACGGTCAACGGTATCTTTGACTCTATTTCTGCTGGAATTCTCATTTATACTGGATTTGTGGAGATGATTGCCAGGGACTTTCTCTTCAATCGTGAGAGAACGAACGACAAGGTTAGGTTGGGATTTATGATTGTCTGCCTCTTCCTAGGTGCTGGAATTATGGCTCTGGTTGGAAAATGGGCTTAGTTTCTGACAGTCACTATTCGATGGAACTAAGATTTAGAATAATGCCCATTTGTGTTCTCTAGAATCTCTATTTAATCTACCTCAATAAGCACTTTCAGAGCGTTATGCTTTGATGCTTCGCCAAAAGTCTTATAAGCATTTTCAACATCGCTCAGTTTGAAATCTAAACGGGAGCTGTCAGTGTGAATGCGTCAGACTTCAGCTAGAGAACTTACTATGAGTGATCAGCTGCGAGGGTTGCAGTTTGCCAGATTGCACTAGCTTGAGCAGCATAGGGGTAGTAACAGTATCCACCAGCTGAGTAGTGATCGCTGATACACCTGCATTAGTGCCATGTCAAACGGTAGATCGGAGAGCCAAGCCACTTACAGATGTTCTTGATCCATAGGTCCTGAAGATGGAGGTCCACTTTAGTGCCATGCACGCCAACGTTTGCCAGCACGCCGCCAACAGCGATGAGCTTTTGGCAAAGCTCAAAGGTAGCGGGGATACCAACAGCCTCAATGACGGTATCGCAGCCTTTCCCATCTGTCAATTTCATCACTTGCGCAACAGCGTCTTGACCGCTGACGACTGAATCAGTTGCGCCGAGCTTCTTAGCAACATCAAGTCTGGCATTGTCCATATCAACGGCAATGATCTTGGAAGGCGAGTATAGTTGGGCAGTGACAATAGCAGCCAAGCCAACAGGCCCAGCTCCAACAACTACTACAGTCCCTCCAGGTTGGACTTTGCCACTGAGAACACCAACTTCAAGACCAGTTGGAAAGATGTCGCTGACCATCACCAAAGCAGCCTCATCTGCCCCATCAGGAATAGGGTGGAGACTCGAGTCGGCGTGGGGAATGCGGACATATTCAGCTTGAGTTCCATCAATTGTGTTACCGAGAATCCATCCACCAGAGGTACAATGGCTATACATTCCCCTTCGGCAGTATTCACAGGTCGCGCAGCTTGAGATGCAAGAGATGAGCACTCTATCGCCCTCTTTGAAGCGTGCGACAGATGCGCCTGCGGAGTGGACGATGCCCACGCCTTCGTGGCCTAGAACTCTTCCTGGCTCGCAGGTAGCGACATCACCTTTTCGGATGTGAAGGTCCGTTCCGCAGATGGTGGTCTTGGTGACTTTGATGATTGCATCTGTTGGTGAAGCGATCTTGGGGAGAGGACGATCCTGGAGGGTAACAGAGCCATTACCGGCATAGACGAGGGCCTTCATGTTTAATATGTGAGTATAGAGATGGACGAACGGGATTCAAGATGTCAATTGATACTTTTAGAAGAGAAATGAGATGTCCCCAGCATCACCTTTTATATAGCTTCTAACGGATCGGCAGTGGTCTGACCTCACGGATCAGGCAATTCATCAGGCCGCTCTGAACGTGCGGGGTAGCGGCCGCAAAAGTCCGGGGTGGACGGGCGCGGAACCGCGTAACGCGTGAACGTGTTTCACTCTCACCAATGATAATCAATCGGCTGAGGATCCAATGCCTCGTGGAAGTGACCGTAGCAATGCATTTCAGCCCAAGGGGAAAGGGTCTTGGAAGCTAGCAGACTCTACCCAATCGGATGAGTCCAGGCGGAAAGCTCCAGTCGGTGAGCCACGTGTTGTATCGAATCAAAGTTTGGTGATTCTCATGAGACATCGTTAGGAGGAGATATTGCGTACCGGATGCAAGCCGCGTTTCAGGGATTGTATACGAGTATGTCGGCAGATGAAGATGTCACCAACTTGAACAGGGTCTATCCCTATGTATCTTGATCAAAATCTTATTGAGAACACCGGGTTTCAGCTGATCTTCTTTTCTCCAATTCTGAAACTCAACAATTAGGCCTCGTTTTTCTCACGCGCCAAAATGAGTTGCTCTACCCATTTTGGTGTATGATATTTTCCCACCAGTACTCACAACACGGCTTTATTTGTCCAAGGAGCTTTGAGTTCTTGTAGCCCCAGTGTCCTATTGCAGCAACCAATGCAGATCGGACTTGTAACAATTGAGGAGAATTGCAGATCTTGCAATGACTTGCGACCACTAGATCAATCTGAAGGTTACAGGTTCGCCCTTAAATATCTCATCAACCCACTCTCTCGCCCCCTCCTTACCAGCATCCTCCCATATTCCACCTGAGGTGTTGGACGCCTCGCTCGGACTAGACGCCCAACCACCACTGTCCCACGAGCGACGCCACTTCGAGATGCTATGCCCGTGGACATATCCGACTCTTCGGAATTGCTGCTCCGTTGGATCGTCCCGGTCGAGGTTGAGTAATAGGCCAAATGGCCCTCCATCATCTGCCTCAAAAACTAAGAAATATCGGGATATTTTGTTTGACTTGGTTCGACCCCCGCCACAATCCCATTCCACTCTTAAATCGTCATCGGGGCCCAGAGACATAGTGTCGCTGTAAGGATCATCTAGTTTCACATTGACGAGATGGCCACGGATAACAAGCACCGGAGGTTTCTCATCGCTGGTTATGATGTCCAGAATCTGCAAATTCGAGTCACTAGGTGTGATTCTGTCCGAGTAGTAAATTGGTCCGGTGACAGATGCCCACGACCAAGTTGGAGCACCCCCATCCTTGATTCTGTGACTATTACCATCGCCTGCATTTTTATGCCACAAAAGGTCGGCCTTCATTGTGTTTCGCCAAAGGCCAGAAATGTACTCATCATTACTTCTGAGCCTTTGAGCAGCGTTAGCTAGGCCTTGAATGGCGGGGAGTCGATCAGTCGCAAAGGTAAGGTCCAGCTCAGTGTATGCCGGGACGATTTCAGTTCTCCAATTCGCCTCAGCCGAAAAAACATCGGGATCTTGAGGATGAAGAAAATGCTTCATCACGCTGGTGGTGCGGAGAGTCCTCAGAGATGTCGCTGAGCATTCGCACTCACATACAGATCTGCATTCCCAAGCCATCTCGTTTTGCGAAAAGTGCAGAGTGCGTGGTGACAGTAAGCGTTCCTGAAAAACCCACCCTCGGGTTGATAGTTTGCTTTGACCTAAGCCACTTCTTCTACTACTCCATGAATGATACGGAAGTTGCTGGGCTAGGAACCCACGCTCTCGGATATGTACGACCCCCGACCTGGACTGGTCATTTTTACATGGTACAACGAACCTTTGTGGAGCCTTTCGGGATGGTGGCGATAGAAAGCCGGATGTACTGTCTGGGGCGGCATCGGCAAAAATGGTAACGTGGGCGTTGGCATATACTTGAGCCATCAGCGACGCTTCATGCTTCCAGTCCTCTGGAGAGTCCTGGACAATACATAAGGAGTCAATCCATATGTAAGGGATTTCCAACGCCCGGGCCACTTTCAAAGCGTCTTGGAAAGTCTGCGGAAGATCGTCAGGGAGCGAAACAGTGTATGCTTCTAGATTGGATAAAGTGGTCATTGTCGGCGTTTTCCCTCCCCAACAGTGGCTCAGAGCCGCATAGTGGGCTTGCTGATTAGGCTCAGTGACTACAAGCCTGGGTGATATTGTGTCGTTCCCCACTGATATGACCCGTGTTGGCAGTGTTGAAATAGTGGTCTTGGTACAGTTGGCGTGTTTTCCTTCGGCGTGGCCACATGCGTTAAGCCATTCGCGTGCCAAAGACACACAACTTGGAGCTAATCCATATTCTGGTATATGATAACCCCGACCGATCAAGTCCCAGGGAAGAGAGACGTCATCTGTATCCAGTGAGATGTGGTGTTACTCAGGCAAGAGGTTACATAGCCTACCATCAGTTGTATATAGCTGAAAAGTCTTTTCGCTAACAGAATGTGCAACGGGATCAGGGAAAAGGTAGATAACCATGGGCCCTGGGTGCTTTGGTGGCTTGCTTTCAACCAGTACTGATTCATATAGAACATCTGGCATAGTCGTTTCTTCTTTCACAGCAGTGCTAACTGCCTCCCAGAGGAGAGCACAAGTGTAACATTGACTATCGTTGGCTGAATTCTTGAGCTCTGTTAAAGGTATAGTCAAGCCTCTAATTGCTGTATCATATTCCAGGACCAGTGAATGGCACACTGGGCATGCAGGTTCTGTTGGCTGACATGGCATGGTTTCCACCGGTTTTGTGAGCCCGGAGGACATTATCTGGCTATGGAGTGATTGTTATATCGGCTATCGTGAGATACTTCAGAAGTATGCGGTAGAGTATTACACTTACAATAGAGTTTGAGGCGGTTGTTCAACCGACTTTATTGCAATATTCTGCATTCGTCCTGGAACGCCACCTGAAATGGTCAGCAAAGTTCAAGGGGCGGGGTAGTCAGCCAACCCATATTAGGAAGGCGGTCGAGACTGGCAGCAGGGTGTAAGACTTCTCAACCCATCGAAATACTGGAGCAGTGATGTCCACAAATCAATGTGACAGAGAGGAGACCTAATACAGGTAGTGTAGATCGAATCAAGGAAATTATGCTAAGTTCATATCCTCAAGTAAATTACTATAATTATTAACTACATTGTAAGCCAGATAACTTAGCGCAAGTATCATAATATGTATATCTATTATAATTAACCATTCTATAGGACTAGTGGACATGGGCTATGTTCGATTGAGGATTATGTAAATATGACGCGGATCGAGCTCAGGGCTATCTGTAGTTCTACTTATTTAAAGTTATTGTCCGACGGACACTTAGATCGAAACAACAATAGTTGCACGGGTAATATCATGACCGCTGACTAGGGTTTGTGCAATCTGAAAATCGTAGCTTTGGGACTTATGTACCGACAAGCGGAATACTTGTGAATGAAAGCAAACTCATATTCTTTGGCAGTAGTTAATGAGAGGCTGCATACGTTTAGTTGAGCCAACCATACCCCATCCATTGGCGCTCGAGGTTGAGTTTACTCTTTCCACTTCACCTGGAAGTCACTAAATTCAACCTTCAGAGGACCCTTCGCAGTCTTGTCCGGTCTGGCTGCCAAGGCGCTTACGTCCAAGACCCAGTCATCCTGCTCCTCGCAAAGAATCCAACAAATCTCCCTCAGTGGCAATCGTTCCTTGATACTTCCATCATCACCCAGAATGAGCTGATGGACCCAGATGTTCCCACCTTCCTTGGCTACTTCGAGTGTAATACGCTGACCTTCTGGGGCTGTCACAGGGTACAGACTCATATCGGCAAACCTGTCACAAGCGACAGTGCTCAAGTGCGGTTTTCCAGCGTAAAGCTCAATACCTGACTTGATCCACTTGCTGTGAGGAGCTGCGGGGTCAGATGCCTTGCGTGGCACTAGGACAATGCCGGACTGGTCGTAGAGGTTCTCCCACTTGGCAGAGAAGGTGACACGAGCAGAAATAAAGGACTTGAGTGGGCCCGAGACGGTATGGACATCAGGAACTGCCAAAATGAGTAAGCGTCAGTGAGAAAGGCGTACTCCAGGTTGACTTACTGTTCCACGCGTTATGCCCAGGCTTTCGCCAGATGTCAGTCCCAGGCCCAGCCTCAACAGTAAAAGGCGGGGTGAGCTGTTTCTGATCGGTAGACATCTTGGCGTGGGAAAGGTGTAGTACAAAAGCTTTTTAGTATGGGTTGATATAGCTTCAAGGGGAAGCTGATGATTCCAGAGTGTGAGGAAGGCGAGAGTTGTCAGATGGTCAGCAAATGCCTTTTTATTCTCTGCGTCAGCGAGCGTTACTTAAGCAGGCAGGTGAGGGGAATACTCAGATGTAACGTATTACGTTGAGGTAACTGGGGTAAGCTCATATCAATAAGGTGGAGAGTGGCCCTAGGACTATTACTCCATGTACCCTCCCGTGTTACAACGCTCCACATTGATTGAAATAATAAAGTAAGTTCAAGAGAACATACAGTCAATTTTCGGCCGTCAATTTGGTTTGGGTATGAGCTGCAAATAACGAGAGATATGTGTGTTCTATTTTGTCTTCCTTTTCTACTGCTGTAACACTATGAAACCCTCTCCAATCAGAGTCAAGATAGCTCAAAACATCCCAGTACCGGGACAAAGAATGGTTCGCAGCCTAATCTAGGCTAGGATCTCACCCTTTGCTCTAATCTCCTCAAAAACACTGTCAACAACGCGAGATGCACGGTATACAATGTCCTCGACATCACGGGGCGTGACAGTAAAAGGAGGAGCCAGCAAAAAGTGATCACCATTCCAGCCATCAGCACATCCTGTGGATGAGAAGAGACATACATCGTAGCCCTTCTCAAGGCCACGAAGTCGCATCCGGCGAGCGAGGTTCAGCTTCAGGTCCAATGGCCGCTTGGTGGTCTTGTCAGCGACAAACTCGATACACCAGAACATACCACGGCCACGAACTTGGCCAACGTTAGGGTGGCTGTCAAAAGCTCGGTGGAGTAGATGTCCAAGAAGAAAACCCATCAAGCGAGCATTGCGGACGAGGTCATCATCTCGGATGATGCGCTGCACCTCAAGAGCGGCGACTACGTTGAGAGGATGACACTGATAGGTTTGGCCGTGCTGGAAGGATGCGCTGCCTTGCTTCAGGCCATCGATGACACGGTCGTGGATGAGAAGCGCTGAGATGGTACCGTAGCCTGCAGCCAACCCCTTGCCAACAGCCTGGATATCAGGAACGACGCCATCGTATTGCCAGGCATGCATGTGTCCTGTTCGTCCGAGACCGCACATGACCTCATCGAAGATGATGAGTGCTCCATGGCGATGACAGACAGCCTTCATGGCAGCCAGGTACCCAGGGAGAGCGGTGACACAACCCAGAGCCTAATATAGATTAGCATATGCTATTGGCCATCATCCTAAGGGGTGCGTAGAAAGTAACTTACGGTTCCAACCATGGGCTCCAAGATGAAGGCGCAGACGTTCTCAGGGCCAATCCGCTGAAACTCATCATCCAGTTCTTGGGCAAGTCTGATGACATACTGCTCCTCAGTCTCGCCATCTTCAAGATCTCTGTATGGGTGGCAAGGAGAGACGTGGCTGACATTGGTGGCGAGAACGTCAAGGAAAGGCTCCTTTCGGGCTTTCAGGTCCCCGACAGCCAAGGCTCCCATGGTACATCCATGCCAGGAGCTCTGTCTGGCTATGAAGTGAGAACGAGGTGCACCGGGGTCCTTCTCAAGGAAGTATTGCCGAGCAAGTTTCATGGCAGCTTCGACAGCCTCAGAGCCTTTTGTAATGTTAGACCATATCTTACTCTACTAGGTGGGGATACTCACCAGATCCAAGGAAGCATGCTCTTGACAGTTCGCCTCCAGTAGACTGGACGAGGATATCGGCAAGTTCATGAGAAGGGCTATTCTGGAAGTAGCCAGGATGAGCATATGTGAACTTGTTCAGCTGCTTGATGATGGAGTTTTTGACTCTCGCATTGTTGTGGCCGATGGCAGAGACGGCCGCTCCGCCTGTAGAGTCAATGATCTTTTGACCATTCTTCAATGTGAAGTAAAGACCATCGGCAGATTCAACAGTTGGTGCTGCAGAAGGATAGACACTCTGGTAGAACAGAGATTCCTCTGAGACGAGAGGCTCGTCGATAAGGGGGCCAAGAGATCCCATTGTGATATAAGACAAGGTAGGAGGTTGTGATGAAAAGATGCTGGTTTAAGCTCTGGTTTTCTAAGAGGGAAAGAAGTTGTTTTGCAAGCCAGCGATAAAGAAGAGTTTCAAGGAAGGCTTTATACTTATTTTTCAATTCATGGCCTTTGGTGGGCAAGTCAATGTCCGCCATCGATAATCAAACTCCTTTCAAGCCGCTTACAGCAAACACGAAGCCATTCCGTCACTTCCCTCTACGGCAGGACATTCACCATCGCTTACACCGTTGCATATACCACCATGACCTCTGACATATTCTGAATCAACAACATACAGCTTCATGCTCCTACATACAGTTACAGGAGCTATGATAGGTGTTCTTTGTCTCCACATCTGCCCGAGTACTTTACACGAAAGAAAGCTTGGTTTGATGATAATGGCACGGCTGTGGAGTAGGGTTCCATGTCTCAAAGCCTGACTATAATTCACAGTGAGAAGTCGGCAATCGCTTCTTTTTCTGGCACCAATGCGACGCCGTGCTTACGCAGAGACATAGCTCACATCTGCATGCAGGGCATGTCAGATCCCAGGAGTAAGCATCCCCGAGTGAAAATCCACTCAAGGTACTCTACGACCCCTGTCGTATAAATCTCCCCATGGAGTGAACCCCCACCTAAAATCCTTCTTTACTGGAGTCGCGGGATGTGATGGCCCGCAGCTCTCCACACAGTTTGTAGATATTCAAGGTAATAAGCAGGAATAACAAGCATATTCAATAGATCCACTAATTGTTGAACCTGCGTAATGCTTACTGTATCGCGGATGCCGAAGTATGCATGGCTTCCTACCAATTATCGTCGCCTGGCGGGAATACCTAACTTGGTAGCTTGAAGGATTCCGCTTACATGAAATCCACACCGCTACGAGAACAATTATTTTCTCGCCACAACATCATCTCCGCTCTTCGTGTTTGCCGAAATGCTGAACAAAGAGATATTGAGAGAACAAGGGAGAAAACTACAGAGGCAAGGTTCTTTTGCAATGTTACACAAGACACAATCAGAGTCAGATTTGCGTGATCAACAAGTAATTTCTATTACTCAAAGAAATTGATTTTGTGATTAGCAATCTCAATGAGTTATAATAACAAAATCAAGAGCCATCATTTCGACATCTTACTCACAACCAAGAACGAGTACCCCCATCATGACTAGTATCAACTTGACAGCAGCTGGCTCAGCGACCGATGCAATTGACCTAGAATCTCTTCCTCACCTTTCGCATCGCGGTGAGGAAGAAGGCAGAGAGCCAGTCGAAAGCAATGCTTCATCAGAGGAGACTATCGCTCCGCCAAAATGGAATTATCCTCCTATCAACAAATACCGTACTGCCGCGACATTCTGGTCGTTTCTTGTTGTCGGAATGAACGACGGATCTTATGGTGTAAGATTGGCTGCTTCTTCAATGATACCAGTTGCTAACTATGATACCTTAGGCTTTAGTTCCTTTGGTGAGTACTACCTCGACAGCTCTAGGTTGAACTAGACGTGGCTTACTATCTATCATAGCTCGAGGAGTATTACCACAAGAATCATACCCTTGTGTCTCTAGTGTTCCTAACGCCCTTTGTTGGCTATGCTATCGCCTCCGCTATCAACAGCCTAATGCATGTGCATTTTGGTCAAAGAGGCGTAGCGTTGCTTGCACCCATGTGCCATATTGTACCATATCTTATCTTCTCCTTCCATCCCCCTTACCCTGTTATGGTTTGTTTCGCTTCAATCCCAAAATTTGAATCCAAAATGGCTAACTAAGTCCTTTAGATTTCCATGTATGTCCTTGTAGGCATAGGCAATGGACTTGCTGATGCCGCATGGTGTTCTTTCATAGGACAGATGGTGAACTCGCACGAGATGTCGGGTATCCTACAGGCATGCTACGCCCTAGGGGCCACTATTGCTCCTCTTGTTGCCACTGGTCTCTCTGGAAAAGGTATGCCAGGCTGGTATGCATTTTTCTATGTCATGACTGCTGCTTCGGTGGTAGAACTCATTGCCTTGACAATCACGTTTTGGACACAGACTGGAGCTATCTACTTGTCTGAAGCGCCTACAGAGTCTGGTGCAAAGTCGGGGCGTATGCGACAAGTCCTGAAGAACAAACTGTCATGGATCTTCGCTTTCTTCGTATTTGGATACTGTGGAGCTGAAGGTAAGCTCAACCACCTATCTCGTTGATAAAGTTACTAATGATCTTTCCCAAGTTGCTCTTGGCGGCTGGGTGGTTGTCTTCATGCAGAAAAGGCGTAACGCTTCCGCTATTGTTGGCAGTTCCGTGGCCACCGGCTTTTGGGGCGGTATGACAGTTGGACGGCTCTTTTTATCCTTGATAACAGTCCGATTGGGAGAGTTCTGGGCCATGTTCCTCTACATAGGAGTCACTATTGCTTTGGAGCTGGTCTTTTGGCTGGTGCCAAACCTGGTCGTTAGTGCAGTGGCAGCGGCACTAATCGGTGTTGCTATGGGTAAGCTTCAACACAATTTCATACGTAGAAACACAACTAACCGTGCGAATCCAGGTCCAATGTACCCAGTTGCCGTTGTTCTCATCACTAAGATCATGCCTCGTTCTTTGCATGTTGGGACTATTGGATTCGCCGCTTCATTTGGCGGTTCTGGTGGTGCAATTCTGCCCTTTGCCGTTGGAGCCATTGCACAGGCAAAGGGAGTGCAGACACTTCAGCCCATCGTCCTCGCTATTTGTGTCGTGCTTGGTTGTTTGTGGCTCCTACTTCCCCGCAGGCCAATGGGAAAGGATCAGCCGGATGGCACTGAGAACTCGGTGTAGGCCTGTAGGGCAGAGAGCATAGAACGTTGGAGCTATAGTGAAACACAAGAGGGAAGAGCGGTGCGAAGCCCCTAGTTTAGAGTTCATCAATACATTCTGCCATCAAAGCTCTCATCTATTTATCGCGCCATTGAATCTCCTCTCAAGAGAATGTCTGCTACAGCTTTGCGATCTGTCATATAAAGTACCCTCGTAGTCTCATGGAACACTTGGCTAAAGGCTGTAGAATTTGAGTTGTTGCTATCTGCAAAGTTGAGACTTTGGCTGAGAGCTTAAATCATTACACTTTAGTTGTGCACTTAAAGACGCCAAGATTGTCAGACGTGGATAAACCGAAGGATGCTTCAGTAATACTAAAGATACCGCAACCGACAGTTTCATTCAAGGATACTGTACTAAGTTCTATGTACAAGTTATGGCCTCTTGAGATTCTAAGGAAATATCATTCCATGAGACGAGTCTCAATCTTCTGCAAGATACCTGGAAACTCATCCCAACTTCCCATGATAAATTTGCAGCCAGCGTTCTCTAGAACTACACGCAGTGCCTCAGCCTCCTTGGGCGTTTCGCATGCCCCAGTGTAGCCAACAGTAATAATCCCAGCGCACTTAGCAGAAGTTGCACCAGAGCGACTATCTTCAACTGCAACGCACTCACTGGCGCTTTTATCCATAGTCTTCAGGGCGTGTAGGTACACAGCTGGATCAGGCTTTGAAGTGGGAGCTGGAAGCGAGTCTGCAGCGCTGAAAACGTCCTTTGGGTCGAAGAATTCAGCCTGGCCAGCTTTACTAAGAGAAGCGCGCACACGACGCAGAGCTGATGACGACACAACAGCGAGTCGATAATGTCCCTTGAGACGCTCCAACTGAGCATTGGCGCCTTCACATGGTTCCAGCTTCTGCATAAGCTTAGAGATGACGCGATCGTCTTCCATGCTGGCATAATGCTCCAACTCCTCATCTGAGATGTTGCACGAGACATTGAACTTGGCTTCAATAGCACGAATCTAGCAATTGCTATTCAGTGAACTGTACATAGCTACCATTGGGCTTCGCCACTCACCATGTTTTGGAAGTTCTGTCCTACAAACTCGCGTTTCAAGTAGCTACCCGTAAAGCTCAAATTGACGTTACGGGCAGCGAGTATCTCATTTGTGAGATCAGCGCTTGCCTCAAAAGCAAGAGACTCAGACTGGACAAGGGTATTGTCACAATCCAAAAGGAGCGTTGTTATCTTCATTGAGGTTATTGATGATGTAGTTGAACTTGGAAGAGAGTTGCTAACCGTCTCAGGGCGGGATCCCATAGTGGCGGATTTTGTTCTTGTGTGACCTTATTGAAGACGATGTTGCTTGTCGGCGAAAGGTTGAGTAATGGAATGAGAACGAAGCTTGGTAATGAATGGATTATGATATATCACATTCTTACGTGCTATTACAAACCGTTACTCGAAATCTTGACACAACATATCTTGGCGTTGTTTTCGTATCTCTTCTTTTCTCTTTTCACATAAGCGGCGACGACGTGGGTGCTTATGCAGTACTTGCCACTGACAGTACACCCGTGGGGTTTGAATACGTGACCCCTGCATCGACTCACATCAGCCTTACAGGTCATGTCAGCCTATACTAGTCTCTATTATTCCGCCCATTAGTGCTAATGACGCCGTAGGACTAATGCACGTCACATCTTTTAAATCCCGCACTCTATTTCAAATCCTAAATTCTAGATGCAGTAAGAAAAGTGCCTGTCAGCGGATCTCACTCTGTGCTTATGTGATTGACCGCCAGCGTCGGGTTTCTGGCGGATCTGATGCGGCATCAGTTTTAGCGGCGAGTGTAACCCTTTCCTGTTGTATCCCGAGATTCACGCGTTACATACAGGGTCGCTTACAGAGCATCCACTCAAATTCACGGTTTTTTTAAGGCGCTCCAATGAACCCTTTGGCCCGTGATCCTGAAGGATTCAAGTGCAACATAAAATTAGCTCACGATCTCCATGGCAGATCCGTTCAGCGGGATCTCAAATCCGGTGGAGAATTTTGTAGTTCCTTCTGCGCCGGGTCGGTTCCGTCATACCCTGCCCGAGCCGTTGCTTTAGACTGTTCCTTCTATTCTCGCTCCGCATTCCTAAAACACGGCAGTTGACCATTTAAGATGCTATAGTAAGCTCTGAATGAATAATCGCCACTGCCGCTTACTGCTATTGGAAACTCGATTCGAAGATATCACACAGTGTCTCATACACGGTCTGGGTCCTTACATCCCACGAAGAACAAGCTTAAAATTGTTACACAGACGGAGGTGATGTCTATATTGGCACTAGGGCTTAGAGTATGTCGAGTCCGCAGGCTATGTGAATCCACTTGATTACGGTTACACAGATTGTCAAGATCTCGGTCAAGAAAACTATTCCGCCGTCTTACGAAGATGAGCTTATTGTCTCCGTGCCAAGTCAGGAAGATGGATACGAGGCGAATTTCGTGTCTACTTCCTAGGCTACAGGCGGAATGAGGAGAGGCTACTGACCAATTTGGGACTTCCGGACGAATAGACACTGATCATACGTTTCTCATGGCCTAGTCCTCGAGCATAGTTAGCAGAGTCTATAAAGCAAGCTATAAACAACGTGAACTGAATGACTCAACAGTTCTCCTCTACGCCTTCAACGATACAAGATCTCTCCTCCAGTCTTGAAGATGAAATATACCATCACTCTGGTGGCTCTCCTGTCACAGGTCTCGTCGATCATTGCAAGACAAGATCATGAGTCTACTCTCAGCAGCAAGTATGACTTCATCATTGTGGGTGGTAAGTGCGATTCCCCTCGTCAAGTGGCAACTTCAATGACTAACAATGAGCTCGGCATAGGTGGAACTACTGGTCTCATCCTTGCAGACCGGCTGAGTGAGTCTGGTGATGAGAAGGTACTGGTACTAGAAGCCGGGCCTGATCCAAACGTTGTGGCCATGCATCAAGCTCCTGGAGCCGTTGAGTATATCGCTGGTAAGATGAAATGCAAGAATAAGACTTTTGGCATTCTTAACCAGTCACACAGGTACGGCCATTGACTGGAACTTCTATACGGAGCCTCAAGAAGGCCTCGATGGTCGTAAGCTTGCATACCATCGTAAGTACTACAAGCCATCATAGTGCGCTCTTACTCACTCTTATAGGTGGGCGTGGTCTTGGTGGCAGCAGTATCCTGAATGGTCTCTACTACGGGCGAGGCTCAGCTAATGTCTATGATCACTGGGTTGAGCTTGGAAACCCAGGCTGGAGCTGGGAAGAAGTATACCCTTCATTCATCAAGGTAAGTACCGTCAGTGACGGTCCTAGAGTCTTCCACTTATGCTATCAACAGAGTACTCACTTCAATGCTCCCAATAATGGCACTGGTTACAATCAAAAGTACCAGACCTGGGACCCATCTGCATACTCCGATGGTCCGCTGGGGATAGGGTACCAAGGATTTGTCCCGCCCTCGAGCATTGCTTTCATCGATGCTTGTGCGGCTATTGACGTCCCAATAGTCCAAGACCTCAACAACGGGAAGAATGTTGGCGTTAAACAAGGAACTGCCACTCTGACCTCAAAATACCGCCGTAGTTCAGCTTACGACTATTACAAGGCTACCGCCAAACGGCCCAATGTCGACATTCTCCACAATGCCCCAGTCCAGCAGATCATGTTTTCAAAGAATGCTACTGGATTCCCTATTGCGACTGGTGTCAACTTCATTGACCACTCTCAGGGTCGTCATCGCACTGTTGCAGCTTCAAAAGAGGTCATCGTCACTCTGGGGACCTTCCAGTCGCCCCAAATGCTAATGGTCTCGGTAAGTATACCCTCTACGGCATTTTTCTATTGCACCTACTGGAACAGGAGCCTAACAAGACAACAGGGTATCGGTCCGGAAGCCACGCTTGATACTTTCAATATCGAGCCAGTTGTCATCAATGAAAACGTGGGACAGCAGTAAGTCAACCGAAGGCTTATAATGCAGTACTCTGACGGCATCCAGCATGATGGACCATAACCTTTACAGTATCTCAGCCACAGTAGTTCCCGAAGCTTCAACTCATCAGCTCATGTTCAACTCAACTGCCGTCGAAGCCTCGCAAGAAGAATACTACACTACTGGCAAGGGAGTCTACACGGCCCCTGGAGGTATTACCAATGGCTTCCAAGAGCTATCAAAGGAACAGCTTCAAAAGATTGGCGCTGAAGCTGTTGTCGATGCTGGACTTACAAACCGATCTACAGTAGAATTTCTGTTTGAGTCATTCTTCTATCCCAATAGTCCAGGTCCCACCTATGAGCCATCATCGGATCAGTCATACATATCTATCTCGGTATCAAGCATGGTCGCTCTATCCAAGGGTAACATCACCATCCAATCAAGCGGCATGTCCGATGCCCCCATCATCAACCCCAACGTAAGTAATCGTGATCACAGCTCTCACCTCTTACTCTATACTAACTGCTTTCAGTACTACACTCACCCTGCTGATCGCGCTATCGCCATCAACGCGTTCCGCGACGCACGAAAGATCCTTGCCCATTCTGCTTTTGCAAACATGACTGTTGGGCCTGACCATGGAGAGGTTGCTCCTGGTGTTTCCAACATTGCCTCTGATGACGACGAGGCCATCTTTGAGTACATCAAGGCTACCACTGTTCCCAATTGGCACGCTTCTGGAACTAATCGTATGCTCCCACTTGAGGACGGCGGCGTTGTCGACTCTCGACTTCGCGTCTACGGAGTCCAGGGCTTGAGAGTTATTGACAGCAGCATCATGCCTACAGTACCAGACGTTAACATCGCTGGCCCGGTGTACATGTTGGGTGAGCATGGAGCGGCTATGATTAAGGAGGATTGGGATATCTGATTGTAATGGGCTTTCATGAGAGGGACTAGTTTAGCTCATCATTTATACTATCAGCTCGTATGAGTCTCATTAAAGCAATCACTTGGATAAGTTCATCTCAAGTCAATTTCGGTATACTGATCGCCCTTATCTGCGCCCACAAACTCTTTATGGATTGACCGGTATAGCTCGCCGGTGTTTGCCGGGCGCTAATATCTCACGAACCAAGCTATGTCACCTTGATCGGAAGCTCATGGCATTTTAGCCGAGATACAACGCGACTATAAAGAACTATCCTACTATCTAAGTAACTGATAGCCATGGAATCGCGGGGGTAATTGTCGTTCGTCTTTCCCCGCATTCGCTCATATCACCGGGTTTCGCCACACGAGACCCGGTCTCGTTTAGCAGTTCTCAATGTCATGATGCTGCTGTCATTCCCATTTTACGCTACCATCCTGGTGTAGCCTAGAGTGGCAATCCAGGTTAAAGGATGTATGGGAGTTCTACCGTCGCTTAGAATGGAGTGGGTGAGCTACTTAATACCCCGCTGTAGCCACGCATTGACTCCGGGCACAAGGTTCCGAAGTACTGTCCCAACCTACAGACGGTATACCCACTCAGCATGGGCTACCTCAATCAGATCTTTCTCGTGCTCTTGCTTTGCTGTACGGGTGTGCTAGCAGTGCTCCCTGCATCATATGATGTTGTCTGGGATAAACCTGGTGTCAATGGCTCAGCTGACTCTATGCCTCTCGGCGGCGGTGATATTGGCCTGAACACTTGGTATGAGAACGGTAAGCCAGTCTTCAATTATGTATCCTCCAACAACACATTCCCGCATTCAAGTCGTAGATCCCGTGTTCATGCGAAACTTCTCATTTACTCATATACCGTGTAACAGGCACCATCCTCATGTACATCGCCAAGAGCGGGACATTTGACGAGAACAATTCGCTGCTGAAGCTTGGTCGCGTCAGGCTGTCTTTTGACCCCAATCCATTCGACAGCAAGTCATTCGAACAAAGACTGCTACTCAACGACGGTTACGTCAAATACACTGGCGAAGAAAACGCGACTGCTAAGATTTGGGTCGACGTCTCTAACCCCGTCGTGCACATTGAGGTCGATAGCCCCGAGAAGATCGCCGTCAAGGTCGCCTACGAAAACTGGCGCTACGAGGACCGTCCTATCATCAATGAGGAGCGTAACCAGGGCTCATGGGGTATCTATACTTCCAAGATCGCAAACGGTACTACCTACGCCGACAAGATTGGCTTCCATGAGAATGGTGTACTTATGAGCCATCGTAATGAGAAGCTGGATCTCTGGAACTTTCAGATGAAACAACAAGGACTTGAGAAGCACTCTGATAAGATGTATAACCCCATGCGCGACAATGAGTTTGGTATCTTTGTCCATTCCGAGCAATTGAAACCCAGCGCTGTCACAAACGGCCACTACATCAACACTACTTACAAAGCTTGGAATCTTGAGACCAAATCACCTAGCAAGTCCTTCAAGATCACACTCTCCATGTATCAGGCTCAGACTAAGAGTCACGACGAGTGGTACAAAGGTCTTCAGAAGGTCATCAAGTCCGCAGTCAAGAACACCCAGGACGCAACTATTGCTTGGTGGCACAATTACTGGGCACGATCCTACATCATCATCAACGAAGACAAGGGCGAGAAAGATGCAGGCTTCCAGGTCGGTAAGAACTACCAGATCTGGCGATACCTCATGGGATGCAACGCCAAGGGCGACTGGCCCACCAAGTTCAACGGTGGTCTTTGGACTTTTGATCCCATCTATGTCAATATCTGGCGTCCCTACACACCCGACTATCGTCGCTGGGGTGGCGGTACATTCACTGCTCAGAACCAGCGTCTTCTATACTGGCCTCTTCTGCGATCAGGTGACTTTGATGTCATGACGCAGCAGTTTGACTTTTACAAGCGCATCACTCCCAACGCCGTTCTACGTGGTCAGGTTTACCAGGATATCGATGCCGCGTACTTCTTGGAGCAGATTGACAACACCGGCTTGTCAAACGTGTTTGAGTATAATGCGCAGTGGTACGATGATGATGCTAATACTCCGAGACCTGATTTCTTCCCAGATGGTGAGCTCTGGAATGTCTGGCTGAACCATGTGCAGGACACGGCCAAGTGAGTACTGCCCACTACGACTCCTCCTTGTGTGAGATAGAATATGGGGGGTTTCTAACGATTGAATCACAGTGAGTTTGCCGATATGATTTTACAGGCCAACATCTACTCTGGGTTCGATGTCAAACCGTACCTCGAGTTCATCGAGTATCAACTTGCTTGGTTCGACAAGTTTTACACTCGCGAGATGCAGAAGCGCAATCCTTGGCCCTTGACCGGTATGGCTGGAAACGAATCCCTGGTCATTTATCCAGGCTCTGGTGCCGAGACATACAAGGAATCTTACAACCCCGTCTCCACCCTCGCTGGTCTGCGTCAAGTCGTCAAAGATCTCCTCATCGTCGATGAGTATGCACTCCAGAACAAGACGTACTACACCAAATACCTGGCCAAGATCCCAGCGAACACTTTACGCCAGCAACAAGGTCACACTTGCATTGCTCCCGCCGAAGCATACACACGCGTTCAAAATAGCGAAGTCCCTCAGCTATACACTGTATTTCCTTGGCCCGAATACGGTCTCGGACTTCCTAACCTCACGCACGCTATCAACACTTACCTCTACGACACCGAGACCTTCTCATTCCATGGCAACACTGGCTGGAAGCAGGACGTCATATGGCTTGCGCGAATGGGCTTCACAGCCAACGCTACTGCCATGACAGAAGACCGGTATGCACCTAGCAAAGTGTGCAAGTTCCCGACTTTCAAGGGCCCCAACTTCGATTGGACGCCTGATCTGAATCACTACGGTTCTGCTGCTATTGGACTCCAGGAGCAGCTCATTCAGACTTTTGTTGGGGACGACATTAGATTGCTTGCTGCTTGGCCCAAGACTTGGGACGCGCGCTTCAAGGTCTGGGCTCCGCATAATACCACGGTTGAGGGTACCGTGAAGGCTAGTAAGATGGAGAAACTCACGGTCCTGCCCAAGTCACGGAAGGGCGATGTCATTATTGGCCAAGATTGAACGCGATAGTTTCATTAGTGTTTGCAAGCAATCATAACTTGATTCAATTAGTTCCAGCTGTCAAACGTGTTGATTGATTGAGACTTAAGGCTATGACGCTTCAGCGAGACATATCAAGCCAACACACTAAAAAGTCCCATTTAACTTTAGCGTTTGTAAGGCAATAATACGAGGCGTCTATCATGTGAATTTTGCAATGGGTTGAAACGGTCTGTATGAGTAACGCGTGGCTCGCGGAAGATTCCAGTTTCTGTGAGGAGATGACGTCACGAGCAGCGTCAAGATAATGACTCGATGAGTGAAAAACCAGCTTTGCTTTATTAATTGTGGCGACATAACGCACACGACGAGTATCTTGTAAAACTAGAACGCGAACGAGGACCGAAAGACTCCATCTGGGTTATTCTCCTAACAAGGGCAAGGGATGATCCAGCAATTGATCGGAATCGGGCACGGAATGATGCCGCAGAGTCTGCCATCGCAAGCACCACCTCCACGAAGCTCCATTTGAGGATCTGTAGTCTCAGGCGCCTTCTGGGGGTCTGCGCGATGTCAGTATCAAGACTCAAACTTGGCGCGCAGGTAGTCTGGGCGCGTTGCTATCTTACCCATTGATTGCTGAGACTTGGGCTGATTGGTCTCCAGAGACTGAGAATTTCTCATCTCGGACAGTTCTTGCGGCGCAAACTGAGAGGATGACATTCTGATGATAGGGGAGATAAGCCTGAAGATACGCGATCGAGGTTTGGGTCGATGATATGAGGTTGTTATTGAGGAATTAAGGTTGTCGTTCAGCTGACGGGCGCTGACGTTATATACGCGGCAGCGCGGTAAATGAACGTAAAGCATGTGGCGCAGTCACTGGATGAGGCTGTGCTGTCAGTTGGGTGGCTGCGCACAGGATCTACAGTACAGATCTGAATGGTTCCACTTTAAGTCAGGATACCCTAGAATAAGGGAATGAGTCTCTATTTATAGCGATTATCTGTGTTTGCAGCCTAAAGCTTAACCTTATAGGCCGCCGTCATCCATAGATATATAGCTAGAATAAATATAATACCGAGTTTCAGTTTTATTACGAGCTCCCCAATGAAGCCAATATCTATACCAGCTAAGAAGAAGAAGAGCATATGCAGAAAATTGAAGAGGATTTAGACGATGCTAAAGAAAAAACATACATTTCAGCTGGTCCTGAAAAACCCGGCCAAGAATTCCACATTGGACGAAACATAGTTTAACAGAGGATAGTTGCAATATACCGGGATAAGGACCAATATCATCGGGTGAGCGATATTCCGGTCTTTGGTCCTGCAAGTGAGCTGCCTTGGCAGGTAAGGGAAATAAAACATGCTTGCTACAGATTTCATATGCTTACACGTCTAGTGCAGGGGTATCTGTGCTATGGTCGGTGCCGTTGCCGCTGGGTACCAGAGCAAATGCATTAAATAAAACTCAAAGACATTTCTATACATTAACTACTAATCTTTCTTCACCCCGCAACAGCCTCCAACGATCCGCCGAATCAACTACTTCCGGACAGCCTTTTAACAAAAAGCCCCATCGTCGCACAAACCCTTCGCTCACTTCCCAGGAAGTTGCAAGCCATGGATGCCCCCAAACCAGAAAACCGCATCGTTCTATGTCATTGAACCCCTCGTAAACTCTCAGCCCCAAGTCAAGAAGAAGCTCATGGCTATCGTATCTATCAGCCATAAGTATCAGGTTGTCACGTAACTGTGGGAAAGGTAGTGCATTAACCCAGAAAGGGGGGGTTCTCGACCGCTGCAGGGGCGTTGCTTGGAGATCCGATGGTATGTTCTTGGCTTCTATAGTATCAATTTCAGACAAGCCAAACGAACTACGACATCCTGGCGGTAAGTGATGTAGTAGTGAGAGCAGGGATATATTGTGCAGCAAGGCACGAACAACGTTGTACTGGACCAGTGTGATAAGGCAGTGATCCGCGGAGAGTGGGAAAACTATCGGGCGTGGTGGCTGAATCGCGCCAGAGAATGTTGAGTACTGCAACAGTGGCGGTATAAGTTTGTGAGTCTCACATTGAACCCGGCCATTTACTTCTGGCCATTGAGTTTCACGAGCGAGGACTTTGACCTCGGGATTCTGAAGTGGCGCTGTGATAGACGCGTCATGTGTGACGTTTGTATGGCTGTACAAATCAACACTTACAAGCATACCATAGCCCTCTTGATAGAGAGATTGGCCACGTGTGCTCGAAGTTTGAGATGTCTGTTTTCTGGCACCTAAAAATGTGTTAACTGAGGGTGTGGAGGATGAATAGAGGCGGTAGGATACAGGAAAATACTTACGCCAGGCTCTCTGTCTCAAGCGATTCTGTCTCTTCTTTCTCTCCACGGTATTTGTGACGCCATGCCAATCGTCTTCGTTAGACGGGATATCGGAGGAATCAAGCCGACAGTACTGGGTAATGGGGGCACTAGACATGCCGAGCCACGCTGAGGAACTGCGAGAAGGCGTTGGGTTGTTCCGAAACCCTTCCGGTGGTCAGCTCTGGAGAAAGATCGGACTTGGGTCGTCCCGACTCATTTGCTTCAATGTTGATGCAAAATCTGAGCTGTGCACGGAACTTTTACCTCCAGCCGATCAATGTAAGCTTACTTCGGTGCAATCTGCTTTAGTAATCTGTCGAGGCTGCTGCAGGTGCGTTACGCGCTAGTACAAAGTCGGTTAAAGGGTATGAACTTGTTTAAGAATAAGCTAGGTATGGTGAACGAGATTGGTAATTGACTGTAACTCTCTTGTACGCGTTGCATGGAAAACCTGCAAAGTGTCATCAGTTGGTCGGCGTACTATAAAAACACCGACTTTCTCGCTCGAATAAACCGATCTGTCTTCACTCTTGCATTTAATTCTCGTTAGTCTATCTGGAGTTCTGCCTTGAAATCTTTAAATCCATTATTCTCAGTCACCTCTATCGGCCACCCTAATTAACACGATGATACATCAGGAAAAGCCGACTATAGCCTGCTTTGGCGCTACTGGAGGATGCGTGGCGACAGCCTTAGCAAGCGCACTTCGCGAAGGCTTCCATTGTACAGCTCGTACGCCTCGTGTATAACACTTGTTACATGTCCTTTTCTAACAGATTACAAGTCATTAGGAACCCGGACAAGCTGCGCAATATTCTGATTACCCAGAGAGGTATTCCATCGGATACTGTTGACCGATATCTTACTGTTCATCGGGGCGACGTGAAGGATCCTACTGCCGTCGCACAAGCCCTCGTCAGCCCAACCGACGCCAAGTTCGTTGTTGACTTTATACTCAGCGGCGTTGGCTCACGCCCTAGATTCGAATGGAGTATCACGAGACCTCTCCCGCTACAAGACACAACCATCTGTGAAGATGCCATCAAAGTGATCTACACTGCTCTCTCTAACCTTTCTGCTTCTGGTATTACCGGCACTACTGGCTCACGGAAACCTCTCCTCGTGGCTATAAGCGCCGCAGGATGCGGGAGGAAGCGAGGGATACCTCTGCCTGTCTATCTGCCATACCATTACGTTGTGGGAGGGCCACTGGCAGATAAGCAAAAGATGGAAAATGTGATATTGGAAGACGGAGGTCACCATGTACGGGACTTTGTTCTCATGCGACCACTGATCTTAACCGATGGAGAGGCCAAGGGCGACGGGCAGCTTAAAGTTGGCTGGGAATGGGGCGTTATCGGTGACAAAGACAGTGTTGAAGAACCAGGGCCTAAGCTCGGATATTTCATGAGTAAAGAAGATCTTGGGAAGTGGGTATTTGACCACGTAATCACAGAAGGTGGTTGGGAAGGGAAGTGCATTTACTTAACCTATTAAGAGCTGTAGTTATACTTTGGGTCAAGAAAAGCGACTATTCTGCCTAGGTAGCATTGGATCAGTCTTTTAATTATAGCCTTTATTCACTTTAAGGATACGGTTAGTTTTAGGTTATGAATAGAGTTAAAGGCCTCCCTCCAATCTACACTATTGTACACTACCTCGTGTCTTATAACAGACAATGGATAGGAGGGTTTTACCAAGACCAGCTTGCAGCCCCCAGTAACGTAAAAGCAGCTATACCATGACGGCGATAGCTTTATCCTGCGGTTCTGTCAATTTCGCCCTTCCATTCCGTCGCTCGTGCAGCATCTGCATAGTTCGTAGAGGTCAGCAACTAGCCAAGATGCCTTTGCGAGATGAGTAACTTACAGCGCTGAACTCTTGCGCCACGCTAATGTGGTCTTGATTCGTGGTGGTGGCCGTAGCCTTTAGAATGGTAGAAATCGTGGTATCTGGATTCATGCAGCTGCCCTGGTGTGCCAAGCCGGAGCTGGCAGCATCTTCTGGCCCTGCTAGCATGTTGGATGAGACTTGTATGAGAGTAGGTAACGTTGGAAGTTTGGAAGAAGGCAGTATGAGAGACAAGGATATTGAGTTATTGCCGTAATGTGGATGATGGTTTGAGAGTTACAAGTCGAGGTCAAGACGATGTTTAAATAGGTACCCGAGATTCTGGTGGTTCGCCCAGTTTGCGCGTTTGCGTTGCTTACTTTTGGGGGCCATTGTTAGTAGGCGGTTCGGTTTGGTGGCTGTGCCAGCATCGTGATTGGCTGTGTCCGTGGGAGGGAGCTTGGTTGAGTGCCAATGAAACAAACCAGGCGTTCTCGGTGCGGCGCAGCGAACTCCATCATTCGTCTCATTGGATGTTCACTTGCGCAATCGCGCATAAAGAAGCACAGAGGGTTCTAGGTTCTCTCTGCCGGAATAAGCTCATAGCCACAAATCTCAACTGCAAATAACACAGAGGGGTTCATACTGTTCGAACTCGACAAATCGAACCCTATGTCTCAATCATCCTGACAACCAGTCTTCATGAATTTTTAATCCCACCATTTTCCACCTTTTTTGACCTCTGTCCCCGATATATCATAGGAGAGAAACTTTCCTACTCTTTTTCAAATGGATATGTTTATTTATTAGATAGATCTGCTATAGATTCTAGAACAGTTGGACCAAGTTGAATCTCTAGGCTTAGCAGTTCGAGCGGCTGCACTAGCCATCATCGCGGTTCAGCCAACCCGCAAAAAAGCTATTATGCTTGCTGAAGTTGGATTTAGATAGGTACAAGAAACATGATAAAATCAAAGAGCGGGGCATCGCCAGGTAGTTGAAAGTGAGGCTGACGGCATACATATATTTATGCCTGCATGACCACTGCGCTAAAGGACGGGATTGTTGATCATGTATCTACCGGAGCATGATCAACAAACACCTCAACCCTGGTCATGAAGTCATTCTGCAACATCGCCGAACTGAGATACCAAACATAATCATCACTGGAAGCGATATAGAACGTGTCCCAATCGGTATCCTGTGATCTTGTACACGCCTGAGAGGAACCCGGTCCAGTTGTCTGACAGTCCAATTTCACAGCACTGCATCTGACAGAGGTTCCAGGACCCCCAAATGATGCACAGTTGAGAGGGACACTGCCGTAGTAGAGACTGTCGTTTTCGCACCGCGTGATCTTGGCATAAGGTAATCCGACTTGATAGAAAGCACAGACGGTCACGCCATCCTGCTGGAGCTCTCCGGTCATCTCGTCAACTAGGAAGCGGACGGGTATGAAAGTCGAGCCGCGGTCGCCGAAGACCATGGGAGTGAAACTGTCGCCGTTGGACTTGACTTTGTCTCCGAGAGCTGGGCCGTCACCCGCGGCGAGGAAGAAACCTGTTGGAACTGCCTCGGAAGTGGTGGTGGTTGCGACAGCTGTAATTGTTTCGACCGATGAAGCCTCTGTTGTGAGGGCTGTAGTTGTATCGACTGAGGTAGCGGCGTCGGATGTTGTAGCCGTGGAAGTTGGCTCGACAAACGTTGTTGAGACGCTGACTTCGGTGTAGTCGGTGCTCGTTGACCCAATTGCAGTCGAAGTCTCGGCTACAGGGGATTCGGCCGAGGTCGAGGTTTCAGCTACATCGGTCTCGGTGGTGGTCTCGGTGGAAGAAGCAGACTCGATAATGGTGCTGGAGACGTCGGCGGTAACGAATGATGAGATAACCTCTGATACAACGGCTAATTCTCATTAGCTATCGCGACTTCGTCATCTGGGAATAACACATACTTGAAGATGGTGGTTTGCAAGGGCTAGCAGCCACAAGCCCAACGGCCAGTGAAAACGAGGCGTAAAAGCGCATTGTCAACGAAAGACTAAGGTCAGAATTAGAGTGCCTGCAGTTTGAAGATCAGACAAGATGTCAGTGGCGATCGCAACGCCTTGATAAATTCCGCGCCCTGAATCCTAAATGTTATGGCCGATAAGTGCGTTTTCTTCAGCTGGCGTTGTTAACCCTGCCATTTCTACAAACTATCGATTGTGAAGCGGGGCTACGAGCTGTCAGCTAACGCTCTGGAGTTTAACGGCCACGATAGTCCAACTCGACAGGTACTAGCCTCATGCACTCGGAAATTACGCTTGGATAATCGCTCCTGATTTTTATCTCAAGAATTTTGTTCAATGGCGGTATCACGACTCAAGTCAACGACGCTCATATGAATATCCGCAATTCGTGGCATTAACATCATCTATGACAATCAATCAATCAAAGTCCGTTGAACTCTCCACCACCATCACGAAAAACTTCTTCCTCCCACGTCGCTTTAGATCCCCGCGGCTTCCGGCTTCCATACCGACATGTCTCGTTGATATCCATGCTTGGAAACCTATCATAGACCGTCAAGTTGGAATTGAGCGTACCCATACGAGGATACCTGTCCTTCTCCTCCGCTGAAGCTGCCCAGTATCTGACCTTGCTGCCCTCAAGCCGAATAGTAGCCAGAGGCTCATTGCCTTCTCTGGGCAGCAGAGCGGATCTGACAAGGCTGCGTAGCTTCTGGTGATACCATGGTCTATCCCACCACGTCTCACGTTTTTCTTTGAATTTGTTGTGATGCAGCATAGCTGGTACTGTTGAGAGGAAGAAATCAGTGTAGAGAGGCATGTTCCCCCAATCAACGGTCTTGCCGTCTTCGACCAGAGGGCTTTGAACCGACTTGAGATCATCTGGGATGTCCTTCACCCGTACTGGTGATATACTGCGTACCTCAGAGTTCATTTCGATGGACTCTTGGTCGCTTAACACGACAAAGTCAGCGTCGAAGAGGTCATTCTCCGGGCTGATCTCAGTTGCGAAAGTCTGTGCAGATATCTCCTGAGCGTAATCAAGTCCTACGTGAAATTCGTAATTCTCCCCCACAAAGTCTTCGGCATCAACATTGACGTGGTGGTGTCTTTGCAACTCGCGCCAGACTTCCTGCGCACCGAGCAGTTCGCCAATCATACCCTGATCGCTCCTTAAAGGGAAACCCTCGCCGACCATTGCTTCGATCTTTTGCTTGGCGCGGCGAAACATCCTTCTCATATCGCCTGCTGGGCCAATGTACATGCCACCATTGATCCATCTAGGTCTGTTGTTGCGAGAGAAGGTAGTGTTCTTTTCCGTCTCCGGTCCATAGAGGTCCTCTCTTAAAGGAGACTCGGGCCAAAGGTCACATCTCAAATCCACTCCGTACCGTTCAGAATTAGAAGGGTAGCAACTCTTTTGCGATGCCGCAATGATTGTCTGCTTCATCGGCATGGGCACATCCTTCCGATTCCATTGTTTGCGTAATCTCTCATTGGCTCTTCTGTTGATCTCGTGGTATCGACTGAGAAGCACTTGAGCAGGGAGTTGGAACCAGACATCGTAGGCGTCAACAGTAAGAACTATATCGTCTTCCTCTAGCTTCTCTTCTGCGGTAGCATTAGGGTGCATGGCTGAGTCAAGGTAGTTCACCAAGCCGGTGATCTTAGGAAGATGCTTGCCAAGTCTCCAATGTGAGATGTCCCTATAGTCCACCCCCCAATTGATGATCACTGGACTTGGGTAGCCTAAGGCAAGCGAGCTGAAGATAGTCTTGCATAGATTCGGACTTGGGTTCGAGGAGGGGATAATGAAAGCAAACCGACGGTCCTGGTCAACAGGGGCCAGTGGTTCCGTTGTGTTGACATTGCCCTGATGCCAGTCTGCTGGCGTTATCTCCAGCTTCGACCACCAGGATAAAGCATAGAAAGATAGAGCTATTGCCAGAGAGACGGTAATGACTTTGTAAATTATGGGTGCGCTCAATACTACCGACAGAGGTGCCCTACTGGGCTTCGGATTGGGATAGAGCATGCTAGCTTTGATGTTTGCTTTCGGGCTGTGGCTCAGCCACAGGACTTCGGTCAGCGACCACGAGTGTAATACTCAAAGGACTGTAGTAATGCGCAATGAAAATGAGAACTATGAATGTCTGAAAGGGAAATTGGCAGTCAGATGCCTGTTGAGATTGACGCGGGGATGATTGTTGACGGTGAAATGTCGAAGTGCTTAAGAGGAGGAGATAACGACTACCCCTGATCTGCCCTTGTCTTGGTTAGTGGCTTGAGACATACCAATTTAATGGTTGGGGAAGAAGAATGGTGGCAAGCTTAACACCCCCTTGCGTTAGATCGGCTGATAACTAGTAATGCGAGGAGAAGACCCCCTTCGAACCGTTGAAAATGTCCTAAGCTTAATATTCTTATTTACATATGCAGCATTGCGCCACTAATACACATCTTCTGCGTAAAAGTGCGCTTGGTATTTTATTTTGCTGAGCCTCGGAACCAGAGGAATTTGAATGCGGAAAGAATGGTTTGTCTGACACTCACGACTAAAACATAAGCATGTCGCGTCCGCGTGCCCATGACAGCCGTAACGTAGGATTGTTGCTTGACTATGAGATTGACGTGACACACACGACATTCAAAGCGTTCCTCTCGTGTAGCCTTCAAAATAAGCATCATCATCGTGGGGAAAAGCCTAAAAGGCGGGCTAGTATGAATCTCCGTGTCTTTCTCCTTCCCCCAGTATTTACATCGAGTTGATAGTCGAGCAAGTCACTATAGTAGAAGATTAATGTTTAAATCATTAGAATTGACAACTAACTGACTAAGAAAAACCCAAAGCGTGTTCAGTCCATAGTTCATAAACAGCAGATACACCGGACCCCGAAACCCAAGCCGATAGCCGATGTAAGGAAATATTACTAGCAGTACATGCGAAAAGAGCCCTAAATCAGGGACCGCATTGGCTGAGATACCAAGCGACAAATTTGACAATGCCCTGCTGAACCTGCGTCTTCGGCTTGTAACCAAGCATGGCACCCGCCTTGGAGATATCGGCGTATGTGATGGGCATATCGCCGGCTTGCTCTCCCTTTCTATCAATGCGTGCCTTGCGTCCCAATGTGTCCTCAAGAGCACCGATAAGATCCTTCAACTGAATGGTCTGTGACTCTCCAAGGTTGAAGACCTCGTAGTCAGAGCCCTCATATTTGAGGGCAGCGAAGATACCATCAATGATATCGTCGACATAAGTGTAGTCTCGGCGGGAAGACCCATCTCCAAAGAGAGGGATAGGCTTGCCTTGATGGATAAGCCTTGTGAACTTGTGGATGGCGAGATCTGGGCGCTGACGGGGTCCGTAGACGGTGAAGAAACGGAGGCAGATGCAGCGAATATCATAAAGATGAGCGTATGTATGGCAAAGCAGTTCACCCGCCGACTTGGATGCTGCGTAGGGGGAGATGGGCTGTGTGCTCTTGTAGTTCTCGTTGAATGGGGCCTTGGCACCAAGACCGTATACACTCGATGACGATCCGAAGAGGAATTGCTTGACGCCAAATTCTCTGGCGCACTGAAGCAGGTTCAGAGTGCCATTGACGTTGGTATCGAAGTACTTGTTGGGCTGGCTCAATGAAGGAAGAACACCAGCGCGTGCTGCAAGATGAACAATAGCCGAGAAGCCATTGTCAGCGAAAATGGTCTGAAGGGCCTCGAGATCCTCAATGTCGGCTTCGTAAAGCCTCAGATTCGGGTTCAGAAGATGAGGTGCAAGGTTGGCGCGCTTGATCTCAGGATCATAAAACTCATCAAAGTTGTCAACGACGACGACTCTCCAACCGCCCTCAGCAAGAAGAGCTTCGACAAGATGAGAGCCAATAAAGCCAGCCCCACCGGTAACGAGAATAGCTCGTCTGGGCTTAGAGGTGCGTATCCTTGTGATAATCGTCATGCTTGCTAGTGGAGAGAGGTAGTAACTGAAGAGGGTCTGGGAAAATGGAGAAGGTCAGCGGGTTCGGATTTGCAGCGGGGATTAACATATTTAGTGGAAAATAAGAGTTGCTCCCCTTTAAGGGATGCTTCAGACAGTCTGACCCTTTGGAAGTGTTGAAGGGTGAATTGCAATGCGCCACAATACTGCGTGTCTTCCGAATACCTCACTACTGCAAGCCACTTTGAATAAAATGCTTAAGATTAATCTCTTTGATCGATATTTTTTGAGTCGAGGCGCATCATGTGTTGAGTTTATCAGCATGCAAGACAGCCAAGAAAACCAGGGAGATGATACGCCCTACGATAAGGTGGCATTCTAAGATAGCACTAACGCCACTGTCTCAGCCGGGTTTTTCGATCCGGTCTTAAGAGCTTGGCGGGGGAGGAATGCCAGTGGCGACCATTGCAAGGGAGGATTAGGACTGTTTACATAGGGCTGCACTGAAATGCATTGTCTAACCTTAGGGTTCAGATGGTATGCTCTCGCTGAATTAGCGCGTTGGATTATATATTAAGAAGTAAAGTACTATTATAATCAACCCCTCGTCTTATCGGTACTGCCTTTTGGTTCAAGTGTACACAGTCCGATTGCACAAGTGTTTGCTTAATACTTCGGCCGACACATTCGGCCGTTATCGCTAACAGTCCATTGCTCGCTGCCAACTGCATTCCTGGCATAGAAGAATCCCTGCTTATCCCACTTAGCCTTCACAGACAACAACTTGTTGTAATTGGCTCCAAAGAACTCTGACTGGAAGTTGGGCTGGCGGAAGTCCGCCTCGTTCATGTACGCGCCACTGCCGGGCGTGACAGCTTCAATCTCGGGCATGATTGTATCAGTCATGAGGTTCTGGAGATCCAACATCTCTGACCAGGGAGCAGTGAAGTTCCATGGTGTAGTGAGGGTGGCGTGCACGAGGGCATTGTTCCAGGCTGGCAGGAGGGACTGCTTCTGGGGGTTGCTGAAGGGCGCGACGTTGGTGCCGACACCGATCCAGGTGACGCCTTGCTCAACGATGCTGATGGCGGCTTGGGTGAGGTTGTCGTTGTTGTTGACGATGGTGTCGCGGGGGATCAAGCGGCCACCGTACTGGGCGATGCCAACTTGGATGTTACCGATGGGCAGAGGGCCGAAGTAGGTGTCGTAGTGGTTGTAGTAGTTCGCTGACTGGCTGTACTTGACTGTGTAGTTCACGCCTAGGCCATCGAGCGAGCTGACAAAGGGTGCAAGAAGAGTCTGAACCTCATCTTGAGACTTGCCAAAGGCGGTCAAAGGAGCAATCTGGAAGAAGGTGTTGGTGAAGTAGTAGACCACCATAGATCCAGCATCAACCATGGCAGGGAGCTTAGAGTGGAAAGTCTCAATAGCCTTGTAGAAGGTAGCCTGATCGTTGTTGGTGTTGAAGAATGCAAGGGTAGCAGCGCCAACCTTGGCATCTGGGAAGGCCTTGACAGTCATAGACAGAACAACACCCCAGTTACCGCCACCACCACCATTCAGAGCCCAGAAGAGATCAGAGTTCTTGGTGGGAGAAGCAGTGACAACACCAGAGTCTGCTGTGACGACTTCAAACTCAAGAGTGTTCTGTGCAGACAGGCCAAAGCTTGTGCTGAGAGCTGAGTGGCCACCACCTTGGGTATAACCACCAGTGATACCAACGGTAGGGCATTCACCGCCGACGACAACATAACCAGCATCGTTTCCAGCCTTGAGGATGTCAAAGCCTTGGACACCAGCACCAAGAGTAACAGCCTTGCCCTTATATCCGTTGGCATTGTAGTCCTTGAACTGGATGTCCTTGAGACGATGGGTCCAGACGGAGAGAGCACCAGCACCGGTGGATCTTCCATTATAGTCGTGACCGGTGTTGCGAATGACGAAGCGGATGTTGTTGTTGCGAGCAAAGTTGATGGTGTTGACAACATCAGCCTTGGTCTGGGCCTCGACGGCATAGCGAACATAGTTTCCTAGTTTACAGGCACGGGACTCAGGTTGGAAGGGATCGCAGCTCTGGTTAGCGAACCAAGGAGCCATGACCGACGACGACGAGTTCATGCTAAGTCATGTTAGCACAAGGTTACACTGCATCAGTGTCAGACTTACTGGATGCCAGGATGTTGCCATTGGTCCTGCAGGTACTTGCACTGAGCAGCATCGTACGTAGGATCGTGACAAGGCGACCCCAAAGGAACAGTCTTGATCAAACGACCATTGACAGTCGTGTTGAGACTCTTCCATTGGCTATCAGAAGGCCAGCAAGCATCACCAGGAAAGCATTTACAGCTCGATGTGGTGGCATACGCTTGGGCAGTGGAGAACGCCGCAGCGGCTGTAACGAAGCTTGTCACTTTCATGGTTGATGTCCTGCAGATGAAACGCTACATGCGTGAGCAAAAGCAACAAGCCAGTTAGACAGAGGGTGTGACTCACAGAAAACGCTACAGTGTTGCAGATCTTGCAGAGAAAAGAGAGTGGTTCTTGTCTCTTTTTACTTTTTGGGTTATATAAGTACTATTAGAGTTTCCTCGTGCATCGTAAGCATCGGTGTCAGTGTCTTTCTTGAGCTAGTCCCACCGGTGATAGTGCGCTTTGAAAGCGGAGACCAGGCACGGAAGTGGCTTACGGGCCGGGGCTGGGGCTAGGATGTTTAGGTTCACCGGCACAACGGCCTACCTGACAGGTCTTCCTTGTCAGAATCTTATCTCTGTCGAGGTCGGTAATGGGTTGCCAAGGCCCAGGGGAGTTCCACAGCCGAGAGACATGATCCATTATGAATGGTCCATGAACGTTCTGTCAGTTACCCCTGCATGAAGATGTATCTCGCATCGTCTCGAGGAGAAGCGACCTGCCAAATTGAGTTTTGGACTGTCGGATCAGACCATGGTCTCGGAACAGAGCTCATTTCGAAGGAATCAAGTTTCTTTTTTTTCTAGAGAGGGTGATGTATAAGTCGGCTGTACTCTTCCGGATTGTGCTCTCCATACTGTCGTCGCATATTTTCCAATGTCAGGCTGGACTTACAACGCCCCGAGCGGCTCGCCAACCGATGGCCCGCAAATCACGTCTATTGCTGTTGTCTTTACAGCTGTTGCGCTCGTTACGGTTCTCCTGAGAGTTTATGTCAGAGGGTTTATGCTCAAGTCGGTGGGAGCTGGTAAGAAGGGCCTGTCAATTCCCTGTTTGTCGGTACTGACGCGTCTTGTTTACAGATGACTGGATCATCATCGCGACATGGGTAAGAAGGGATCTGCATTTGATCTCCAGATGACAGACATGCTGATCAGCAATAGATCGCGAGCTGCGGATTCGCTGTTATCACCGTGATACGTGAGTAAACTTTCGCTAAGATCGAGTGTTGCCGATCAACAGTTGACAGACTCTAGAAACGAAATGGGGGCTTGGATTGAAGAAGCTTGATGACTTGCCTCAGCAAAACTACTACAACTTCATGCTGGTACGTTCTCTATCTTTCAATTGTCTGTCACAGGCTAATATCGTCGACAGCTACAATTCATGGGCGCGCCATTGTAAGATCGACTCCTCGCGATACCGAACATATACTTACCGACGACAAAAAGCTACATATCTAGTATTCTCGGGTTCAAGCTCAGCCTTTTAATCTCGTATCTGAGGTTCATGGCGTCAGGAATTTGGTACAAAGTGACAGTCGGCGTCGCTGTTGCCTGCACATTGTTCCATCTTTCATTCTTGATTGCGCAGATCAACCTTTGTACACCTGTACGTGGTCCCTCAGGCGTGCTCCGTACTTGTCTTTGCTAACTCCACCTGCTCGCAGGTTCGAAAACAATGGGATTTGAGCATTACGCATGGCTCATGTCTAAAGGGCGTGCCTATGTATACCACGATGGCCTCGATCACCATCGTATTTGACGTTGTCGTGTGAGTATTTACGAGATTGGCCTTAAGGAGATAGCTAACAAGTGACCAATACAGGATGATGCTCCCTTTCCCGACATTACTCAAGCTCCAGATGCCGAACCGCAAGAAAGTCGTCCTGCTCGGTCTTTTCGCCATGGGAATCTTCATCTCCATCATCCAAATCGTCCGCATCCAGACCATAAAATCCCTCTCCAACCTCCTCGACTCCGCTGGCCTCATCAAATGGTCAATGGTCGAGAACAATCTCGGAATAATCGTCGCTTGTGTCCCGACCCTAGCCCCTCTTGTTCGCTACTTCAGCGAGCAGTCCCGCGTCGGGAGTCGCAGCCGCAGCAAGTCGCAGAACAATTCCGGTTACGCGTTGCAGTCGACTTACCGCAAGAACCTTTCCCGAAGAAGCGGACTGCAACCTTTGGGTAGTGGGGTTGATGAGCAGATTGGTGATAGTGCAGAGGACATTTTGGCCAAGGAGGACGGAATCATGCGCAAGACGGAAATTGTGATTAGTTCAGCTCAGGGACCGGCGGATAGGGGAGAGCTCACTCCGGGACACTATCATGGGAGGTAGACATTACGATTTATTAGTTACATTGGTGTAAGATACCAACGCATAAGTGACAGATGCTTGTTGCAAAAGGTCTCGAACTGTTTCTGCCCAGCGGCATGGTGAGGATCATAGTGTTGATTGGGCCGCATCTGAATTCGTCATATCATCTTAACGCATTTCATTCTAGTGTTGCAAAAAGCAAAACTGTCAATCGATTTGTTCCAGCAATGCAAATACAGGGTTTCCCTGCACAATAGTGGCACCGACGTCAGTTTTAGGGAATTCGCCCGTGCACGTTCAGGGTCTTGCGGCTAAGTCGGCTCGGGTCTGTTCCACTGCACGGAACTTGCCATATGCCGAGGTAGTATTCTACTCCATAGCTATTCGGCGATATACCGTGACTTCTGCCGACAGTGATAATTGATATGCTTATATTACCAAGTTTTAGCTCAACGACAAGCTTTCTGCTACGAAAGCCTCTAGACGAGATAATATCCGCCTGCACTAAAACCAATAGTCTCCGGTGCTAAGATTTAGAGCATGACATCAATTGCCGCCTTACGGAGAAGACGTGGTGAGCATTAATGCCTTGAATATAATTATGGCCTCTTATAAATTATTAATGCTAAGGTTCGCCGATGATGCCGAAGATATACGCGGTTATTTGGTTGCGAGGTTTGGTGTCTTAGGCCAAATTCACTAACGTAACGAGCCTATCGCGAGCGATGTCGCATGAACTCCTCCGGTCAACGGAAGGAACCGAGGTCATAAGAAGGATAATAATTTGTCTAGGCGATTAAGATGGATGCGGAGCCGCTGACAAACTCTTTGACCGAGTAGCGTTTCCATGAGAGTCCACCGAGTAAACACACAGTCTAGAAGGACTACTAACATTTACTCATTCCTATGGAGCAAGAAGGTTTTGTACACTAACCCAAGATAGGAAGGCTAAGTAATATAAAGTACCAGATAAGATATACTCAGCTTGCCCAAGTCTTATCACTACTTAGGAGATAGAGAGTTTAAGTCTTCATGCCTACCCTAGCCCATTGACATTCGATGTGAAAAGCTCATTCACGACGAATGAAGACCACCCAGTACGCTGACGACCAGGCCAATAGACTTTATAGCTTCAAGGATAACTTTGCTAGTTGCGATGAATACAAGAGCCTTTCTAGAACATCTAACTAGATACTGATGACGTCCACCAAAACTAACTAATGGCTCAGGCTTGCACAGACATTGGCATCATCCTGATGCCCTCCATCAATATCTTGCGCAATTATATAGCTCTCCGCCTTGTGAGCAGTCTAGCAGCCACTGCCACATGACCAGTGATGGTCATAACAGCTTCCAAACTTGGCCGTCTTCCTGCACGAAACACCACTAGTTCCAACAGCAGAGCACGAGTTGCCACCGGACTGCAGAGCAGCGAGGAAGGTATCACGAGCTTGCTTGGCCGAGATGCTGGAGCAAACCTGGGTGCACGAGTAGCTGCAGGTGGTGCCGGCGTCGTTGGAGGCAGAGCAGGTTCTCTTGCATGCCTCAACTCCCGCGATGGCGGAGAGGGCGAAGACGACGTAGAGTGGGTTGACCATCGTGATGAGTTCTGGGTTACGCCATGTTAGTAAGAATGGAGAAGGATGGGTAATATGGTGCGATTTACGAGAGTTCGTGAAGAGATAGGGTTGAGGAAGTTTATTTGTGAGTTGCTTGTAGTTGAAGTACTTGCTTGAAGTTCTGGCTATTCGAGAGGAGGTCAGACTTTTTATACATTGAGTACATCCCTCATAGTCTAAGTAATATCTGATGATAGGAACCTTTTTGCTTGACTTTGGTCTAGAACCATACCTACGCCTCTCCATTCTGCATTTTCCAGCGCTTACTGCACCTCAATCACCAATATGGACTGATCTCGACAGTAAGAACTCACTATGAATATTCGTATTGGGTTACCTGCACAGTCGAAGGTAGTATTCATCTCGTGATACCAGTTCTAGATCAAACAAATATCCCGAGCTCCATCCAATAACAATGATCATCCTGATCTGCTCTGCATACAAAATCACTAGTCTCATGCAAGTCGTATTTCACGTTGCATCGAGTTTTCAGCTGAAAATTGTCCCGCACATAAATCGTCTCCACAGTCCATTCGAGCTTCCTATTTCATCAACGCGGAGGGTTTCAAACCGGAAAGATCACCAGCGGGTGCGCAGATTCATTCCCCGGAGAGTGCTGTGCCGTTCAATAGTTGCATAACTTGCCGCTGAACTGCGCTCTCCATGCCCGATTATCGCTAGTATTTACGTGCCTGTTTTCGTATCTGGCAAGTCGTCTCGGAATATCGCCTTTGCATGCAATCTATTGGTTCTCGATTCTCCCGACTTCCTTGGAGGGGTAGCTTGCAAGTAGGCTATTGGGGTTAGAGTTATTGGGCGGGTACTGGATGCAAGGACCTTTTGATGCACCTCGCTTTGGAGTAGCAACAAAGTTCTTTGCATGGAGAAACGATGCATCTCACAGGAGATTGACGAGGCATGAACACTGGCCAGTTCTCAAGGTCTCTGGCGTCAGTGCTATCATTGTTGAAACCTGTCTGGCAGGACTTGCATTCATTTTATCCTTCCGGAGAGAAGTATGCTTGGTTGGCCTAGTTCTTGCCTCCAGGATGTAGACAATGGGATCCAGAACTTCATCCTATATTTTTCTCACTTTCATTCTTCATGGTGTTAATCCTGTCCAACAGCAATGGCAACTCTCAGTTATGTCTCATTGAATCAACACTTGGGCCCTAGAAGTTTCTGATGTAGCGCGAGGTAGCTTCATTATTTTGCAGCGTTAACCTGAGGAGCAGTCTTAGGCCTGACACCACTCTAAATGTATAGAATTTCTTTTGATCAAGCTTAGGAATTGAAGCAATGATGATGACCCAAGCTGCTCCGTTGGGGTCTGAGACATCTCTTAAGGGATCATCTGGTGGGGTCGCGTTCACCACGTACACGTCTGAACAGCCTGACAGAAATTGAATGAAGGATTCAAAGTCGTGACTCAATATTATATTACGGGCAAGACTCCTGTATCGGATGCACAGCCACGTGAGCGTGCCTACATCGCTCCACTATAGAAACATCACGAAAACAGCCAGCAGGTACAGTGCATGCTTCACCGTGCAGAGTTTTACTGAAGCAATGATTATCAGCGAGATTCAGGTTAAACTACTACCAACAATGCTGAAGTTGAAAGGAACACACAGTGTGTGGCGACAGTAAGTGACATGACGAGTCAGCCTCAACATGATATGATGATGCGGATCCCAAGGTCCCAGTGCAGCCGGGAAAGATCACGATATAAACACTAATAAATACGCTAAGAAAATCTAAAATAAAATAAAAAACACGAAATCCTGGTGTTTTACAAGGTACCCGAGCTCACACCGATCCAAAGTCAGATCGTCGGCATTTAACAGTGGCAATACCGAGTGTCCTTGACCTGACGGCGGTGGATCTCCGTTATTCCCGTAGCACAACCACGATACTCACCGAACCTCATGGTCCTAGTACGTAGCGACGTACCACGAAATTTATGACAAAAAATCTGGCCGAGACGTGGATATCATGACTATTCTCCCGGTGTCGCAATCGCTCATGACCTCGAGTCTTTTAGTCAAGCGGTCCACTAAGTGGAGCTGCAACACAAGATGCCTGACCCAACGCGGCGGGTCTGGCCGAGTCGATCGAACGAGCTTGGGCCATTATTAGATTTCTTTAAATCTTTAGGGACGAGTCTTGGGATCGGCATCGGAGAATGGCGTTGATTGCAGTAAGCGAGAGATACGTTCTCTTTTTTGTGTTGAGGCTCATGATGTGAAGATATATCGTGAGTGGAGATTGTTGGCGGTGGACGTCAGGTACTTTTACCGTATAAATAGAGTACAAGTCAATGGCAGTACTCTCAAGATATCTGTATTCAACAGTAAGAGTTTAATTACACATTGAACTACAACATAGACTATCAACATGGATCGATCAAGGTCGACTTCACCTACTCTTTTCCGCGAGGGCGCGGCAACACCAGACATCGAAAGCGCACCGACTTCAGTTGCCCCCAGCCAGATAAACCTTTCCGCTGGTATAGACAACGAAAAACAACAAGAAAAGAGAGACATCGAGTCAGACATCGGTGCCTGGCTATGTGTCTTTGCATCTATGTTATTCCTGATATCTTCTTATGGTACGTATCACTACTTCAGCCCAATAACGCATTTGCTGATTAAGTCCCCCAGGATTTATGAACTCCCTCGGCACAATCCAGTCCCATCTCACCCTCAACGAGTTGGACAACTATAGTGTCAGCCAAGTCGGATGGATATCAGGAACTTACCTCTTCCTCTCCCTCATCTTCAACTTTCAGATCGGCTCTATCCTAGATCGCTATGGTCCTCAGATCCTCGGCCCGATCGCCGCCGCCTTCTCCACCGTCACATTCCTCCTTCTAGCTGAGTGTTCGCAATATTGGCATTTCATCCTTTGTCTCGGCCTTTTTGGCAGTATCGGGAGCGGTATCGGTGCTGTCACGGCTATCGGCGTCATCGGCAAGCTTTTTACGCGCCGCCGTGGTCTTGCCATGGGCATTGCCGTCATGGGTACTTCGCTTGGTGGTATTATTTATCCCATGATGCTACGCGCTACTTTTGGCAAACTTGGCTGGGCTTGGTCCATGAGGCTTGTTGCGCTCGTTATTGCGTGCATCACGTCACTTGGCGTGTTATGCTATCTCCCATTCCGTCGCCTGATAGAAGGCCAACAAACGGTCCAAAAGCCCCAGAGCTTCAGCCTAGACTTGTCGGCTTTCAAGTCTTTGAGCTTTGTCGTCACTGCCCTTGGTATCTGCATGGTTGAGTTTGTCAACTATGGAATCAGTGGCCTGTTACCAACTATCGCAAGAGGAGCAGGCCTTTCTACCGAGGACGGATACACGCTTCTATCCATCTTGGGCGCCTGCTCTTGCCTAGGTCGTTTCTCGATTGGGTTCGTGGGAGACAAGGTTGGGCCGTTCAATGCTATGATCACCACAATGCTAGTCATTCTGGTGTTCATCTCGTCTATCTTCATCCCTTTCAGCACCACCTCAGCTCCTCTTATGTATACCTTTACAGCACTCTGGGGGTACTGCTCTGGATCTTTCTACGTACTGTCTCCATGTAAGTTCATTAAGCGTGAAATCATTACCTGCGCTCACTACTAACAACTGCAGTATGTACCGGAAAGACTTGTGAGCCACAAGATTATGCTCGATACTTCGGTGAGTCCTTTTTCATAGCTCCTGGCAAGATCTACTTGCTAACTTGGGACAGGCTCAACAAACATGTGTGTGGCTGTCGCCCTTCTACTTGCAAACCCACTGAGCGGAATCTTGCTGGAAAAGCTGGGCGCTCAGCTCCTGGCTTGCTTCTACCTCGCTATCATCGTACTAGCTGCCATTTTCTTTATTACAGGACGATCTCTGCTACTCGGGAAATGGCTCGTCCTCCGCAGAAGGTTGTAACCAGGTCTTACGTCTTCCGGCTTCTGTTTTTCGCATAATACTAGCGAAAGTGCCCGAGAGGGGATAATCACAACAAAACGGCGTTATTTGGGAACTATCACAAGCTGATATGGAAAAGGTAATGAAAAGTGGAATTTACATCGTCTAGAGGGAATCCAGAATTTGGAAAATCATAGAAACAAAATTAGAATAGCTCTCAGTAGGGAGTACTTAATCATAATACATTCATGGAATCTATCACCGTTGAGTTTGAACAACCTTTGATAAAAACAAGATTTTAGCGCTGCAAGAATCCCATCGATGTTGTAAAACATTCCTAGGTGCTGTTGTTTTCCTCAAAATACGACGATGATGGCAGAGGTTTGTGATTGGTTGCATTTTCAGTCATCATGGCCCAGTGCGTTCAAATGCTTCCACTTTGAGTCAAGTCTGGTGGGGCTGAACTAAAGCTGAGCCTCGATACGAAGTTGCGTTGCGTGTTCATCAGTCATGACTCTGAACAAAAATGGCATTACCACTTGTAATTTCCTGTGTGGCTTCCACGACGTAATTATCATACTCAAAACCCAATAATACCTATCACCGCGCCAAATGAAAATCCGACGTATCGTTGGACCGCTTGACCAGCGAAAGAAACTAACCCGTTGCCAGCCATGTGCAAGGCGACGCATCAAGGTTAGAAAGCCATCGCAAAGCATCAATCAACTACGACTAACGCCAACAAAAGTGCGAAGGGGGCACCCCCTGCGAGTACTGCATCCGCATGAAGAAACACTGCCAACCTCAAGCCACTGCAGTCTCCGAGCTGAAATTTGTCAGCCATTCAGTGGTGCCTCAACATACAAGCAACCTCCAGCCGCAAATAAGCGACAAGCCCGACAGCATTTACTTGAAGACTTTCTTCTTGTTTCTTGGGCGCTGTGAATTTACACCGCAGTTTGCAAACCTGGGTTCTGACTTTCTACCTCTTATCCAGACATGCGCACCACTACGAGAGGCAACAGTGGCGATTGGCGCCTTGGAAATCAGCAGGTCCCCATGTACACGGTTTTCCGATGAGCTTCGGTCACCATACCATTTCGCATTGACATCATATAGCAAGGCACTTGCAAGCCTCCAGGACTACATCAGATCACCAGACGCATTGTATTGCCGAGGCACTCTTTGGTGTACATTGCTTCTTGGCTTATTTGAGGTAAGCAGACATCTCACCTACTAGCTCGTATCTAATCCTCCTTACAGTTGATGATCGAAGTATCTGGTGGCCAGTGGGCTAAACATATGCTCTATGGCACTTCAAAAATACTTGAGCTCTCCGGGTCTAATACTCATAACGATTATCTCGGCAATCAGTCTTTTGAGATGTTTCGGCTGTTAGAGGTGAACCGAGCAATTCTCTACGGCGAGGATACTGTACTCTCCGACTACCTGTGCATGGACCAACATGGCATAACATCATCACGTCCACTGAACGAAATTCTTAACTTGATGGTCAATATCTCTTCATTCAGTAAAAGGTTAGTCCTGATATCGTATGGATGACGAGTATTCACCAATTTCCAGCTTCTTCGACCAAATAGAGTCAATTCCTGAAGATCAACGACACGATCATCCGGACCTAGACCTACTAGCCAACCAAAGCTGTCTATACCAATACGAACTTCAGTCTTGGTATTACCGGTACAATGCATCGGTCAAATCATCTGGGCCGTATGAAAAGCTCGCGTTGGCAAATTACCATGGTATTCAACTGTTTCTCTGCAGGAACTTCACTTTTTATGACTGCTGGAATTCGAGAGTTATCCCTGTTCTCACCTCCAGGGACATAGATGCTCATGTCGCCAGTGTGATTTCTTATTGCACGGAGATCCTTGAACACTCTCGCATTGCTGGAGTGTTGGCGATATTTCCACTACGAATGGCGGGTGCGAATTCTGTAGATTCTCGAAAGAGGAAGGAGATCATAAGGTTACTAGATTTAATCTCACAAAAAGGATTTGTCGTGTCAGGGAGGATCAAGGTTGATTTAGTAGAGCTATGGGAGTATCAATACTTGAGCACTAAAGAGGGGGATCAAACTGATTTGTTGATATAGGTTCTGAGAAATTGAAACCAGAAGATGTCATATATCTCGAGTAATAATCCATTATAAGAATAAGACGGTGTATTATTAGACTAGGCATTTACTCTCAAAACTCGAATACTTGGGGAAAACCTCATCGCGGCGAAAAACCCCACCAATTACACTCAATGGCTTACTTGGCCTGAATGTTGAAGAACTCCATGATGACCCGGGTACGAAGCTCTGGCGCAAAGTAGTCGTAACCAACAATAACACCACACTCGTTGACAAAGACTGTAACAGGAATTACATTTTGGTACATGATGCTCCACTAGAATGAAAAGTCAGCAATCACTTTTCCGGTGGGTATGAAAAGCTTACTGCTGCAACAGGAGTCGGAGTGAAATCTCGTTTCACGAAGCCCTCAAAGACAGCTCCATTGTCAATCAAGACAGTCTTATTGAGAATGGGATAGTTTGAATTCACATATCCTTTCCAAACACTTGGCTTAGACTTCTTAGGATCATAGGTAGTCAGGGTGTTGTCAACCAAACCCAACTTAGTGACATTGGAATAGTCAAAAGTCGAAGAGGCAAGAACACCGTCGAAGGCTTCGTCAGCTCGTACAAAGCCCTTGGCCGGGGAGTTCTGGATAAAGCCAGCTGTAATATGTGACAGTTCACCATTCCTGAGTTTGGGTGAGTAAGATGCAGAGGAGGTTGAATTCTGGTAGGGTGGCTGACCACTTGTGCTGTACGAAGTGAGCTTGGTACTCTGGCTTGATCGCAGGCGGCTTGGGCTCCTTGAAGCCATAAGAGAATGGAGTCATTGAGGCAGGGAAGGGAGCGCAGGTAGAAGAAGTTACTCCAGCTACTGCAGTAGCAAGAGTGATGAAAAGAATGTTGAAGGTCTGCATTTTGAAAGAGTGATGGTCAGGTAAGAGATGTTCTCCGAATGAGTGTGATCTGAAATTCATTACTTGGACATGGCATTTCTCTGTCTTTATACTGTGAATGAACCATGTTGGATAGTTAGATGCGTTCAGTTACTGCTAGATTGGGTTAGACTCTCTTGTCAAGATAAATGAGGCTGAGTTGTACGCGAAATAAGGGCGGCGACGATCCTGCGTTTAAATATTTCCTATTTTGTCTACTAAAATTGCGTCATGGATTCAACTCGGTAATAAAAGTCCTAAGTATGTAGAATCTATCCTGTCCTAAATACGTCAAGTCCGTGACTAGGTTCTCTCTGCCGGAATAAGCTCACAGCCACAAGTCTCAACTGCAAGTCCGTGACGAATTAACGAAACAATCCCAACTGCTGTCACTCAACAGCACTTTACTTCACGAAATGTTTATCATCTCGCCTCATAAGACCGATTCTTAACTTTGTATCTTTAGAAAGAATCAGCGATAGGTCGTGGCTCAGTTGAGCTGAGAGAAAATCATCGTACTTATAATAGGCTATGGATCCTGTGGAAGCTTGCTCGAGTCATGCTGGATGAACTACTGGTCCCCCGCGAGTCATGGCCCAAACCGGCTCGTCGGTCACGAGTGTCAGCAATATGCGTATTTCAAGCCCGAATATTTGCATTTATGCTTACCATGTTTATTCCCCGGCTCAGCCTCAAAAGTTCCATCAGCGGCGAGTTCTTGCCTCCGCACAAAACTACTCTACCCCTCTTGTGCCCGTCGCCTGACGGTGCTATCCTCATCCATGCGGATCTCCATTGGACGATTCAACCCAGGCTGCCTCAACCTCCGCCCATAGCAAGCCATATCAGCATAATAAGCATAAAATGTGCAGAACTGACTGACCGCTGTACTTGGGGATACTATTAATAATTCCGCCCCCACTCAGGACTTCTGCACAAGCGCTTGCAGGCACTGCCAAGAAGCACGTATCACTCAAGTCCCAGAAATGATGACCGCAGCAATTTTCGCTATACTTTGTTCAGCTGCTACTTTCGAGCGCATTGACGTGGCTGCTACGCTGAATCTGGCTGTTTTTTTCGATCGCGGTTATAATGGGGCCTTGGGCCACTGTTACACTGGCCTCGTATGCGGGATGTCTGTCAGCAATGTTGAGATGGCCAATGGAAGGGCATTTAATCTTACGAGCTTATGGGCTTATTTGATGGAACCTTGCACAGCCTCAAGGACGTGTTTGAGGGTTGGGTATATATAAGAACAGCTATTCTATTCTATTCTATTCATGCCTTGCAGTCTATCAACTCAGTCAGAGCCGTTTTAGAACTTCTCCCGTCTCTTGTTTCATTCCTTTCGGATAACTTTCGTTTTTTCTATCTCAGTATGGGGATCTTACCTCGTAGCTCCTCTGGCTACGGTGCCAACAGCCTTTGCACGACCCCAGCATGTATCGAGATTGCGGACGACATTCTAGGCAGCATGGCTACAAATCATGCAAAGATTGATCCATGCACCGACTTCGATGAACGTAGGTCTTACTCTTCGTTCTACTCATCAGCATCCGGTATGCTAATGTCTTTATAGTCGTCTGTGGTAACTGGGCAGAACGCAACCCAGTCCCAGCAGGCGCCATTTCTGTCGACGTCCTAGGGACTGTCCAATCCCATGTTTACGATCTCGTTCGACGTGTTCTGGAAGGACCATACCCTTCCGGCCCTTCAGCCGGCTGGATAACAGTTAATCTCACCAAGGAAGAGACTAAGGCTGACAAAGAGAACTTTGTTAAGATGCAGGAAGCTTACCAAGTCTGCATGAATACAACTGCCCATGAAGAAGAGGGTCTTAGCCAACTTCGACAAGTGGCCAAGACTATTGCAATGGCACTCCCTGCTTCCGGCAACGGAAAGAAAGGAACTGTGTATGATCACTCACAGGGAGTTGGTCAACTCATCACTCTTTTCGAAAGCCTGGGCATTGAAACGACGCAGAGGTTCATACAAATCGTAGAGCCTCTGAACCCTGACAAGATGGCACTTGGCATCCAGCCACCCACAGATTCTGGTCTTCCATCTACTCCCGAGGATATGTTTGAGTTCATTAAGATTGCAAGCGACCTCATTTATTCTGTTCATCCTGCCAACTTGACCAGAGGCGAGGCTCAGACTTTGATGGAGTCCGTTGTCGCCCTTCAGCTCTCACTCCAACCGGCGGCCGCCCCAGAGACGAATGCGACAGAGGAGGCGGGCCAGCAACAAGACACAGAAGAGACTCCAGATGTGACTCCATTCGTGTCTATTACTGATATCCAAGAACTCGCCCCACAGCTGAACTTCAAGTACGTCGTTGATCAATTAGCGCCCGAAGGATTCGACGACTCCAAGATCATATTCGAATCCGCAGCACTACATCACAACATCTCGCAGAAGTTCTCCCAGACACCGCCCGTGGTCATCCAAACTTACTTCCTTTGGAAAGCCATCGCTGCGATGTCTATCTATGTCGACTCTCCACAGACCGATGCCTACAATACATGGAAGATGAAGCAGCAAGGCAGAGATCCCGGCAGTCCTTCACCTCGCTGGCAGCGATGCGCAAGTCTTCTCGACAGGGGCGTTGACTGGGTTGCTAACGATAAAATCGCTTCTCAGGTCGTCGGTCCTACCGGCCTAACTTGGATTCTCGCCCGATTCTTCGCAGATAAGCACTTTACACCGGATGCTAAGAATTTTACGTCTCAGATTATTGATAATCTCGAGGAGGCTTTTATCGGACGCATTGGAACCAGAGCTTGGGCTACTGATAAGGTCAAGAAGACTGCTGTTGACAAAGTTCGCGCCATGACGAGCAAGATCGGTTTACCAACTTCCCCGCATGTCACTGACGCAAAGGTTGTGAATAAATTTTATTCCGATATCGAGATTACATCATCTTTGCTCCTCAACAGTCTTTCTTTTGCCAAGTCTCGGGTTGCAAAGAACTGGGCATCCCTTGCCAAGCCTGTTGATCGACAGAAGTTTCCGTCTAGTACTCTGACCACCAATGCCTTCCATCAACCCTCAGGAAACACTATGGTGATCCTAGCGGGTATCCAGCAATCTCCAATATACGACGTTGGCTATCCCGCATACATTACCTATGGCGGTATGGGAAGTATTGTTGGGCATGAAATCACCCATGGCTTCGACAACAGTGGTCATCAGTTTGACAAGACTGGTAACAAGAGCGCGTGGTTCGATGAGAAGTCCACGGCTGGATTTAAGAAGTCCAGTAACTGCTTTATCAAGCAATACGGCAACTTTACCATCACCGGTCCCGACGGAGAAGAGGAGAGGATTGACGGAGAGCTTACATTGGGTGAGAACGTTGCAGACGCTGGTGGTATTCTCTCTAGCTTTGCAGCTTGGAAGAAATGGGAGAAGGACAACGGAAAAGCGCAAGATCTGCCTGGACTTGGTAACTTCACGCATGAGCAGCTGTTCTTTGTCAAGTGGGGTCAGAATTGGTGTGAGAACATCAAGCCTGCGCAGGTCATTGCTGGGTTGACGGATGAGCATAGCCCTAACCAGGCTAGAATCTTGTTGCCTCTGAAGAACTCTGCTGATTTCCAGCGAGCCTTCAAGTGTCCCCAGAAGAAGCCTGTTTGCGAGCTTTGGTAGATGGTTTGGTTTGTAGTTTGTATTGTGTATTGCATTCTCTCCTGAGATCGATGGACCAGCGATCCCTGTCTATCAACTCATCTGTATTTAGTCATCAATTGTATCTCAGCTAGTTTACGCTGGATAAGGACTTTTCATTAACCCTACATTCATGCGGTAGCCTTACACCGTTATCGTGATTAGAGACTGTCTTCTTTCGGGTTAGTGGGATCCTGCATTCGAAGTGGATATGGCTAAAAATAGCTGAGCTCTAGTTGGCCGAGCCGTAAGGAATCTGACAGAAATGCTAAAATTAGAAAAGTGCATGATCAGACGACTGAACCTCGGTCATTTTGGCCCTTTCATCCGCTGGGCTGACTACCCTACAGACAACAGATTCATCACAACCTAACATCAATAACCTGCTTAACGCCAGATAAATGGGCAGTGAGTAGTAAAAGTCTACAAAGAAGAGATGATATAGATTCTCATACAGTTTTATTTTTAAAATTCCCGTTATACCGCAGGCTGGTCTAGGGTTGACACCACTTAGCTCACGCAATCTGTAACCAAAGTGATGGGATCAGATGTTTGACAAGATGTTAGAAACCGATGGTTTGAACACAACAGCCTCGTTTCAAGTAGAGGTCTTCAATTTATATTTTCTACTTTTGTGCGTTTTTCTAACTCATGAAAACCAAAGACTGAGCAAAAAAACCAGCAGTCGAAGCGTATTCAATTCGAAAAACAAAAAATACACCATCAAAAATCCAGCTGTCTGTCAGTGTACTTTGTACTTTGTTCTGTCTTTCCAACCTTATAGTTTTCCCATGCTTCATTTATCCCTGCGCTTGCGCTCACTTCGCTCACTACGTTCGCTGCGTCGATGCTTCTTGCTGCTTGAAGACTTGCTCGTGCTGGATGCCTTGCTCACGAAGGACAGGGCGTCCGAGTCGTCTTTGATCTTGGATGGCTCCTCTGGAACAACTGGCGGCTCTGGCTCGGGGAGGACATCTGATTCGTGGGGGGTTTCGTCCCTGCTCTCGTCCTGCTCGCTGGCTGCTGAATCTTCTTTCTCGGGCTCTGCCTTGGGCTCCTTGGGTGTGTCGGTGCCGCCGATGAGTCTGGGGATGCGCTTGCTCAGGCCTCTGTTTACTTGCAATGCTGCTATCGTGGTGCACAGTCCGCCAATACCGAGGACTGCTAGGGGGAGGTACTCTGCGCCTCTGATTCGGGCGGCTATGGTGGTGCAGACTGCTCCGATTCCGAAGGTCTTGAGGGATGGGAAGGGCGCTCCCTTGACTCTGAGAGTGAAAGCCGCGCCAGCCAACGATGCCGTTAATCCTCCTATGGCTGTGCTGACTGTCGCTGTCGTCTTCCATTCGCTCTCACCGCGGACGGCGTTCTCAACATGCTTCAAAAGCAGGTTTGCGGGGTAGTCGTCGGAAGTGGGTAAATTGACCCAGACGTAGTTGTTGCCACCGTGGGTCTCACCGTGAATGACCAGATCGCCCAAATCTGGGAACTCAAGAGCGTCTCGGATGGACATGGGGCGAGATGAGGGGATGAGGAGGTGGAACATGGCGTTGTTGGCGCGCTTTCCGAGGCGCTTTCGGATGAACCTCACGAAAGCCACGAGAGCATCAAGGTTGTCGGAGAAGCCGAGGAAATTGCTGGGCAAAGGCTTGTCCTGAAGAAGTTCGTAGAAGTCGGTGTGCCATTCGGCATCAGGGTGATAGAGGACATAGAGATGGCGATCTGAAGAGGCGGATCGGCACTGGCGGCCGAGGAATCTGTAGACGTGGCCTGCGAATTTGGAGGGCTCACTCTGTTCGACCCAAGACTCGGTCTCCTCGGGAGGTTCGATCCCCACATTTTCAAGGTCTGAGTCATAAATGACGCTGAGATTGTTTGAACCGAGCTGAAGCCTCGTCAAGAAGCGCTGAAGCGGTTTCGACCATTCCCCGTTTCGGCAGACCTTGTCAACGCCCTTGAGATGAGCGTGAACCGTCGGAACGTACGGACGAGTGCCCTCATACTCAACCTCGACGACATCCTCGCCCTCACCGGTCTCACTGGCCTCGGCATCCAGCGCCTTGGCCTGAGCAGCTTTCGCCTGGAGGAAGGCCTCGGCGTTGAAGGGGATCTCAGCGAGCTGCTGCATGACATCAGGGCCCTTGCCCGCGCCCACCGGATTGAGGCTGCTCACAATGTCGCCGGCTCTCCTTCTGAGGCTGCGGGATGGTTGACCGCTTCGAGAGGCAGAAGCATCAGTGGCGTTGCCAGTCTCACCCGAGGCCGAGCTGCGCTTCTTGGAGCCCATGTTGCGATGTGGTTTTTTGCTCTGCTCTGCTGCGCCGAGGTGCGGGGCTGGGCTGTTGGGGTATGGTCTGAGCGACCGTTGAGGCTCTGAGGTGAGCACTCAGCGAGGCGAGGCCGGGATGTCCCTTGGAGGGCAGAAGAGAAGAGAGAAGAGGACAGGTACCTAGTGCAGGTACAGTAGTAGTGAGTGAGCTTGACTTGACTTGACTGGCTCGTTGCAGATCGCGGGTTTAAAGGTATCTCGGGTAGATTCACAGCTAAGAATTATCCAACGACCCGGATCACCATTACCTAAGCGAGAAATATGTCAGGCACATGCCTGGCCCCCCTTTTTGGACCGAGTGTAGCCAGTCAAAGAGGATCAAGACCCGCTGACCCAGCATGGATTGAGCGGTGAGCAAAATAACCGGGACTATCAGATTTGCGACAATATTAGGCGATCACTCTACCGTACACTCTCAGTTAGTCATTGACCGCGTCAAATATGTCTTGCCCAAGTATTCTCTCGATTTCCAGCTGCCAACACATGATGTGGCAAAGGCTTCACCGCCTTTAGGCTTGTTGAGCTTGGGCACTCGTAGGCACTTAACCACTCACTGCCACCTCATCCAAATGCGTGGCATAACCCAATTCTTTGCCGCAGGCATGCCCAAACGCTGCATCAGAGTTGGCATCAACCATGAAACGAGATGAACACGCATGTTGTTGCTGCATCATCTTATCTGCGGGGTAAAGTTTGCAGATCAGCATTGACTGTGTCACAAACACGCGTCACGCGTTCAGTGAAACAATCGGCCTCCTGCATCGTCCGAACAGTCTCGATATCAAACACCAAATCAAAGCATTCCATCTTCACTCCGAATCATTTCATCCGTCACTTGAGACCCTTCATTGAACGCCGTGTAAACCTTGAGCTTGAGTCCTGCCGTTAACCGCAGTATCTCCGAATCGTTTTGTGTAACTTAATATTTGCTTTGACATTCACCCCAACGCCACCGTAATTTCTTATTCAATGACGACGACAAATTCCATTTGAGCGCAAAGAGTCTGAACAAGACAACAATCCATATCTCCAAAATGGGCAACATTTTCGAGCGTCCTGCAGCCCCCGAAGATGAATTTCCGCGGCTGTTCCAACAACTACGCCTTCAAGATCACGAGACTCAAACGCTAGCCAACGCACTTCGAGAACAAAACCGTCGGCGGAGGCGCCCGGAGCATCGCGTCAGACCACCTTGTAGATTCTACACGCAGGGTTTCTGTATTCACGGTGAAAACTGTCGCTTTTCTCATGATGGACCAGTAACGGGGACTCGACGACCAGACCGTCGTCAAAGAGAACCTTGCAGGTACTACGCTCAGGGCACATGCACTCACGGCGAAGCCTGTCGCTTTTCTCACGAAGGGCCCGGTCCTGTTCGGGAACCATGTCGCTTCTTCGCCAAAGGATTCTGTAGGAGAGGAGCTACCTGCAGATATGCTCACGATCAGCCCAATACCGAGTGGATGGAGGAGCCCAAGGTAAGTAAGCTGTCATATCACAGTGATGCGAGAAATCCAATAGCTAATCACGTTCCAAAGCATACTGATCAGTGGACTCGTGAGATCGGAGGTGCTTGGGTCGAGTTCGGAGATGGAGCTGCTGTCACTAACGTCACTCTTCTCTCGGACTTTTCCGCTATTCAAATGCGCCATCTACCCCCGAGATCGTCGGCACGATCGGTGCAAGAACTGTTGGCGGACGTAGGCATCAGCGTATCCATAAGCGACATCAATTTCATCAAACTCGTTAAAAATCGAAATGGGATGGCAATTGTCAAAGTCAAAGACCCAGAGTTTGCAAAGTCCGCCTGCTGGAAACTTCGCACCTGTATTCGAGCACCTGACTTGGAAGTCACTCAGATCCCCGTTCCTTTACCAGATGGATCATCGTTTGGTCTCGTTGACAGCAGAAACGTCCGCTGCTCATGGCACAGACCGACAAGAAACGCCACTCTTTCGTTCAGGAACCCAGCAGAAGCTTTCGAGTCGTACTACAAGCTCAAGAACCAGCAACTCAAAATCGCTGGCTTGCCAGTCACAGCTAAAATTCCCGCCGCAGCGGATGCTACAGAAAAGGATAGGCCATGGCAGATGGAGTTGGAAGGTTTGGTGGCTACTATCTCTCCGGAGGATATCATCAACACCTTTCCCTCGTCCGGAGCACCCTATGAAGTTGAGATGGGTGATCCAAGTTACAAGACGGACTCGGATATTGACTCGACTATAATTGTGGCACGCAGAGCAGGGTCACATAGGAAGGGTTAAAAGAGCCTTGATTTCTATCTTATTTAGGGGGGAAGCAGAGCTCCTTATATACTTATAGAGCGTTATATCCTTATTTAGGAAGCTAGCCTAATCAGGGCTACCCTGGCTTTTAACAATAATCAAGTCCTTACTCTACGACGTCAGGGCTTTGGAACAATGGGAAGTGTTTGGGAGTCCCACAGCGAGAAGGGTCAAGGCACAAGCCCGGTTCATCGAGGAATCTGAAGCCCTAGATGCTGTCGCGCAGCTGAGCGAGACCTGGCTGCCGTTCAACCCATCAGGAAAACTATACCTTCAGCACGTGCATCTGGTCAAGTTTAGGGTTTCGAGTCGTGTTTATGCCGTTGTTGACGACAGCATCGAATCGCTGCGAAAAGACTGGGAACGGCAATTCGTTAACTTTTCCTCGATTCCTGAGATCGGCTACAGAGTTCTGAAGCTCGAGAGCCAGGATCGTGAACCCTTTACGCAAGCAAAAGAGGCCCTTGAAAAAATCATCAATGGAACAACAATGACATTGAATGGGAAGAATCTATGGTCTCCCGATTTCAAAGCCGATAGGGGAGCATACAGGAGGCTTCAAGAGATCGAACGGGGCCTCGGAGTCGTTATTATCCGCGACATCAAATCCTCCAAATTCCGAGTTTTCGGCCCGGAAGATAAGATTGTGCCAGCATGCGAAGCACTCGACCAGCTTCTGCAAGAGCTTGAGCCTCGATCAGCTGGACATAATACTGAGCTATCACAGACCGGAAAGGCTGCTGAAGGTGACTGTGCAGTCTGTTTCTGCGAAGCCGACCAAGCACTCGAAACTTCTTGCGGCCATGTCTATTGCACGATTTGCTTTGTTAACATGTGCCAGGTAGAAGCATCCACGAGTGGCGACTTCTCTATAAAATGCATTGGAGATCAAGGGATCTGTAAGAAGGCCATTCCACTACATGAGATCCAGAATCTGCTTCTTTCGGAGATATTTGAAAGTGTCTTGGAGGCCTCGTTCGCGTCTTTTATGCGCCGACACCAAGACCAGCTGCGTTACTGTCCAACGCCAGAATGCACCCAGGTTTACCGCATCGCCCAGCCAGAAACAAGTGTCCCGCCAATTTTTACCTGCGCTAAATGCATGACGGCAACCTGCACGAGCTGCCACGTCTCGCATCCAAGAAAGACTTGCGCGGAATACAAGGGCAATGAGTCTGGAGGCATCGCAGAGCTTCTCAAAGCAAAGGAAGAGCTGGGGTTCAAAGATTGTCCGAAATGTAACACGCACATACAGAAGGATGAAGGCTGCAATCACATCAATTGCACGGCCTGCGGGACGCATATTTGCTGGCTCTGCTTGAAGACCTTTACCGACGGGGAGGATTGTTATCAGCATATGGGGAGGGTACATGGAGGAATTGGTAATGAAGGTGAACACGAGGACGACGACATCGAGTGGTAAGGATGAGTTCGTAAAGGATCATGTGCATGGTTTTGCGGGTGCTTAATAATAAATATTCAGGCACGAGAAAGTCAACCTAGAAAGCCAACCGACTTATTTATGATGATGATCCTGGATTGTCTTCATGCCCAGTTCGTAATAGCTAATACAATTTAAATATCTAAATCTGACCTCAAGGAGCCATGGTCTGAAGGCTCTTGTGCTCTAGAAGCCTATAGCGACCCTCATCATTCAACCTCTGGGTGGTAATACGCTGAGGATAGTTTCTCATAAACATGTTAGTGAAGTGCTTGCCATAGTGGATCCCATCCTTTGGCTCTTGGCCAACATCGTAACCGGGCAGAGGCTTCACAACCGCCTGGAAGCTTGGTTCATGGAAGTAAGCAAAGGCAAACCTCTCTCTGAAATTGAGCCCAACTTTATGAGGGGTTGGGGGGAGGGCTGAGTTGGTGATGTACTGCATCATGTCACCTAAACCGAAAGAAGATTAGTAAGATTCGTTTATGCTGGGAGGGAAGACTTTCCTGGGAACACGGTGAAGACATTCTCGGCGGGGGGAACGAAGACCCATCTTTCATCATCTTCTTTGAAGCCAGCGGCACTTGCTTCCCAGTTTGCGAGCTTTTCATCGCTATAGGGAGGACGGATCATCAAAGCTTTGAAACAACCGGTTAGCTACGGGTTATCAACGAGAGACGCCTGAAGTATTTGCCTCCGACATCGTCAGCTGCCGCAATGACGAGAAGTCCGTAGTCAGTGTGAGAACCAATTCCTCTTCCTTCTTTGCCCTTGCCATTAGTCTTATTAATGGCAGGGAATCTATTTGACTGCAGTTAGTGACAGCCAGATCAAGGTATCAATCCCGTCAAATACTTGCCGAAGAATTCTCAGATGATGCCAGCCATCTTGTGTGTAATTGGTAAGTGACCCCTGAGGAACACCAAGCCCCAGTTCAGTGAGCTGCAAGAGCGTTTCCCCAACGCCCCCAAGACTCTGCATGTAACGCTGCATGGGGTTCTGCATCTCATAATCAGGCCAAGGGCACCGACCATGGCAAGGCCACTTTGCAACGACTCTTGGCTCATCAAGCTCAAGGTCTTTAGTAACCGTGAAAATCTCGCTGTAGTCAGCAATGCCGTCAGTCAGCTCTTCACCACTGGCAATGTAGCCAGAGTAAGTCTGACTGTCAACGCAAGCAGCTTTTTGAGCATAAGGCTTGCCGAAGAAGCGTCGACTCGCATAATTGGCACTTTTGTAAAGTGAGTGCTGCTCGGGTGTCATGCTAATCTGCAATATGCCGTCCTTCTGCCAGGCTCCGACCAGGGCTTTGCCTAGCTTGCGGTTTGCTTCAGTGTCAGAGACTTTGTCAGGTAAGATGAAGGTCTGGAGGTTCCCGATTGTGACAGAGTGTCCTGGGGGAGGACCAGATGCATTGAGGATGGTAGGAACAAGAGACTGCGGTGCGGGAGCAACAGCAGCAGCTGAGGTCATCTTGCGGACCATCATAGAATGGGTGATGAGAGAAGACAGAGAAGGTCTTATGAGTGAAGACTTGGAAATATGTGCAAGAATCATGATTGATGTCTGCGGTCACTGGATTTGATTCTCTGAAAGCTCTGAAGATGTGATGTTTACTGGAGTTGATGATTCAAAATCCAACTTGGGTTCGCCTTCACGTATTTATGCTTGACCAGCGAATGCTTTGATGAGTGTTCATCAAGTGCCGAAGGTCGACTTGAGAACTGCTGTCCTTTCGGTCTTTTCGTTTCCGGATGTTGTTTTCCGCCACGAGATACTTCACAATACTGCACTTTGCTTACATGTTGCATGAAGCTGAGGCACCTGGATCCTTACTCCCTGTGAAGTTAAAGGCTTAATAGCGCGGACAGCAAGCCGACTCCCCAGGCTCGCTACTCTGAGGGAGGTGCTATTGAAGCTAGCCCATGTACTGAGTTGCTAGTTACGGCCCGACCCACGAGAGCCCGACGGCATCGTAGCCTCAATCTTGGCAATGCCGCACGTGCACTCATGAGTTGACCCTCGGATCATCTAGACTGATTTTTCTGTGCTTAGACCTGAAGATCCTCCACATCAGAGCAAAGTTGGTGATGGATTTTCAGTATAATCCTGGTCCTAATTTCAATGAAGATCCAGCAACGTTGTATAGCAAGTCTCTCGTCGCCAAATATCGTTCGACTTATACTTTCTCAAGCCTCAAGGACCAGGGCTCATGGCGGCGCCTCACGTACTCGTCGATTATTTATCCCATTGTTATCCCACCTGTCTGCCGAGCTAATGAATACAACCTAGAAGCGCGATACGCGAGTCTCATAGAAATGACGTCTTATCAAAGTACGAGACAGACAATAGAGGTGGCATGTCCACTCCCTACAATATCCCAATACGCTTTTCACCTACTCATCTGACCAAGCCTCACGCCAACACAATAAGGGCATCCAATCACGCGGCGATTAATTGATTACTCAAATTCCCGAGTCATGTCCCGGGAAGGATGTTGCCAGGGTCCGGGTATGCTTTCCGTCGGGAAAACTTTAAGGTTCTACCAATGACCAAGTAAGCCGACAAGAGACATATGCAACACCAATGCGGAGTGGGAAACACCCGAGTCATTCTCCGCAATCCTTCTATAGTCACGGCAAATATGTCGATGCTTGCAAGAACGAGTTTCACGTCTGGTGTGATGGCCAATGCTTTGGATACCTCGGCAATGTCTCTTAAGGTATGATATTCGTTGACCGCATCAAAGGATTCCGATTACTGATATACCGGCCTCGTGAATCATCTACCCGTAGAGTAGCATTGAACCTATAATATGAAGGTGTGTTGCTTTCTCGTACCTGAATCAATAGGAAATGAGAGGACACAACTCGATATTTACGCCACCGACTGGATAAAGTCCAGTGGCTTTATGAAGACACGAATGAAGATTGCCACGCACTAGCCCTACCAGCTTCGTCTTTGATGAAATGTCAGGCCACTTGGTATACTTGCATGGCGTGGCTGAATCTGGACTTGGTTCTGCATGAGGAGTAGTACTACGATGGGCAAGGCCAACAGGGGCAAGTACCAAGCGCTGCCAGAAAAAAACAAAACGATTCTATATTTCTGTCTAGCATTCAATTCCAATAGAAGTTTTCTTGTGATATATCTAGCACATCTTACCAAGCCAACCCTGGACTTTTGAAACGAACTTCGTAGGCATAAAAGCTTCTTTCGCCAACCTAGTGAAGGCAAACGGCTTGGGTGTAGAGGATTGGCAGGGGCAGGAAGCAAAGATTGGAAACGCGAGTCAGCTGCGGCCTCAGAGCCAACCAGGATGGCCAGGCCAGGAGCAATACGATGAAATCGTCTCGTCACAATACCCATGCCACTGATCCGCACGTGTACCACCTGCTTGATGATACAATGCAGAGTGAGTGGTTTGCAAATGTAGGCCTGGGTACAACATGGCAAAAAAGCATGAAAATATAAGCACAGGGCAAGCAAGACTCGAGAGCGATGGCACTAAGAACCTCGGCTTTGTGAAGACACTTAACCTTCGGATGAATTGCAGGCTCAAGCGGCCAAATGACGTGGAGAACGCCTGTTCAGGCCCGACAGAGATCTCCGTACCTTGAGAACTTTGTTTGAGGCCTGGGAGCGAGATGTACGGCCAAAATACCGAGGTCTCAACCTCGTAGGTCTTCTCGAACAAGTTGACCACCCAATTCTCTGGTAGCTTCCTGTGGTTTAGATGGAATGTCTCTACGAAGATATTAATAGCATAAGAGTTGCGGAAACTGGTCTTTGCTAATCTAATGGAAAAGTGTCTTTCGAATGGAACGATCTAAGTATTAGCACTCGTCACTAGAAAATACACCATGGTAGTTGATACTTGCTACGCATAACATGTCGAATATTTTATACCTGAGGAGAACTATCATCGATATGACCTCTGTTCAGTTTGTATTCAATGGCAAAAGGCGCATTCTATATGTTACTTCATCCTAAAAACACACCAGTGGCTCACCCATGATGATCCTTTTCACTCCATCAAACCCATTTTGCCCAACTATAGCCACTCACAGAACCATAATGCCGACTCTAAAAACCTTTGTGTCATAGCCGATTCTCCAGTATGGAATAATCGCATTGGAGCCAGTTTGTCGGAGATCGGTAGACCGTTCACTCACGCACTAAAGTTGCGAAGTGACGACCCCAGCGATCCATGTACTTATGGGCTTCTACCCATCCAATCTTCTCAAACGGGTAATCAAGATTGTTGCCTTCGGATTCATCCCGCCACTCAACGGGAGCATCATCGTCACCGTCATTAGATTCAAGCAGTCGAAACAAGACCACATCAAGATTAGTCCCATCCAGAGTGCTGAAGTCAGGCTTCAGACCATGGAACAAGAAGCATGGGTTGCATTTGATGGGGTTAGGATGATGCTGATCGAGCATACGGAATGCCTCGTCGGGGGGAGAAATATAATCTCCGCGATCACGCTTATCAAGGCAGATCAGCTCGAGCTCAATGGTTCCAGGCTCTCTTCGGGGTCTATCATCCCAGCGCAACTCCCAGTGATGGCAAGTTTCGTTGGCAGGACATCCCGCAGCGTTGGGATGGGCGAGCATGAGGACAAAAATCTCGGGACGCAGGGTGTTGTCTAAGCGGGCTCTACCAATCCTCTGGAGGAAGTCTCGTGAGAAGGACTCGCTGGGCTTCTCAGACAGCCACTGGTCAGGCTTGAATCGGGAGTCAATAGGCCGGCCTTGCCAAGATGCAATAGACGTGGGGTCACGAAGTGACAACTTGGAAGGTTGGGTCGGTGTCGAGGGGATAATCTCTGCGTCTGGCGAGGATGTAGTCTCCAGAGAGCCTGGCCACTCATGAAAGATTGGCTCCATCATCCCACCAAACCCACCCTCGAAGTCGAATGCAATTTGGAGGTCATCGTCGATATCGCTATTGTCGTTTGCGTTGTCTTCGTTATCGGCGTCATCTCTAGGAGACGGGGGCGGATCGACTGTATCAGCATTCGCGAAGACCTCATCCCCTCCAGCTGCCTCACGAATAGCTGCCTGACGGTCGCGTACAGCTGCCACCTGAATCGCGAGACTCTCCTCGACTTCTGCCAACTCCTGTCGCAAGGCGATCCGCCGAGTAACCAAGTTACCCACGGTAGCCATCAAGTCTTCCATGGTAAATTTACAGTAAGGGTATGGGTTGCAGCGACAAGCCACGAATGGGAAATGAAGTCGTATAATGAATCTGAATGAAGGTTTATGTAAGTTGTTTCTTTCCGAAGAGATATTTCTTGTCTGAGGTATCGAGAAGTCTTTGATGGAGAGTTTGATGAGAAACGTCGGGGCGATGGGAAATGATTAAATACCTAGTTTCGCATTGCCACTGTCACTCGGACAATGGCATCTGTACAGCTGAACTTGGCGCCTTGAGGTTCAGAGCCACTGGTGAACCACAGCCACGTGGTGAGAAAGAACGAAGAGTCGAACAATTAAGACCGCAGGTTGTTGCCTGAACAGCTGTTGAGCAGCTGCAAGATTATGGTGTGTGTGCAGACATGCAAACTTGAGCTTATGTCCTTTTTTATACCTCTTGGTCTCTTCTATTTATAATGCCCCAGGCAGCTTATAATAAGATTTATGAGTTATTGTAAAAGCTTCTAGGTAAAAACTTATGTTGGTGAGGAAGATATCGTGTTATCATTTATTATCTATATTTGCAGCCTAAAGCCTAACCTTATAGGCTGTTGTTATCTATAGTAGCTGCAAGAGTAGAGGCAACATGTTCTCATGCCGAAGTTGCGAACAATATGCACATATGAAAGGACGCTCCCAGGCATGCGAGAACAGATTCAACGGGAATGTAAATACAATACTAGCGTAGAATTAGGGTTTTAAAAGAGGCTTCAGATTCAAGTGCACAGAGGTAAAGAACACCGATAAACAGGTGCAGGCAAAATACTCTCCGCCCTCCCTGTCACCTAGGATCTTGCTTTTAGCTGAAAAGTTAGATATCCTGATGACTGACTGTCGGAGATTCGGTCGACAAGAAGACTAGGTTTTCAGTTAAATAAAGCTTCACTTAATGAGTCACAAAGGTTTTGAACACAAAGGGTAAATATGATACAGTAGTCTAAACCAGGGACTAAAAGGTTTGTCCAGTAACAAGGGTCTCGTAGACTAGTCCCTCAAAAACAGATCGCTTGATCGCAGCGCCAAATCTTTCCTTTGTTAGTTATGTCAGAACACGGGAACTGAAAGAATGGACATACCCGTGACATTTCGCGGCCTTCATCAATTTCGCAGCAAGACTACCCAAGCTGCTTGTACTAAACCCACCAAAGTTTGGCCGACACCGGATATCATTCCAGGCCTGGATTGGTGTCATTTCATCCTCATTCGACAGGTCGGGCGCCAGTGTCAAAAGCCGCTCAAGAATAGATGATGGAGTATTTCCAAAGGCGGGGGACGAAGGGAGTCGTGGGTTATTTGTATGTGATGTGTCGCCACAGGATGCCATGAGCTGAGCTGTCGCAGTCAGGGCATGGTTACCAGGCTCGTCGGGCTTCTTGGGATCGCCGTGGAGATGGCCTAGACAAGGCTCTTCAATTCTAGTATGTGTCAGCAGATACTGGATGATGAATGTTGATGGAACATACTTTAGAACAAACTCCATGCCTGCAATGATCTGATCCACTTCACCCACGCGCGAATGGCTCGAGTGCCCTTGATTGAACAAGACGGGAGCCCCATGGACTTCTGATGGGTCAGAGAAGTCACCGAACGAAGATGGTGATATCAGTTGTGGAGAAGGTACAATGTCCACCGATTGGTAGCCCGGGTCACCAAGGTACATTGGCGACGCGCCGCTCGACGACCCCGTGGTCCTAGATGGGGTAGCGTAGTCATTCATCGGGTAGTTGATCTCTCTGAACCCGGTATCGGTGGAATTGGGACCTTGAGATAGTTGCTTAAGGGCATTTTGGAGACCTGCACGGAGTTGTTCGCATTCTCGCGCGAGTTCCGCTTCCCGGGATCGGGACTTGGCTAGCTCTTCTTCCAACGTCCTGGCATATTTATCCTTTCGTCCACGGTAGGATCTAAAAGAGTGGGGTGTTAACAATGGTTATATAAGACAGTGTCCCGGGAACTTCTTACTGTTGAGCACGTCGTAGTTGGGCTCTCCGCCTCTCTACTGGATTTTCCTTGGGCTCTTGATCATCGTCAGTGATTCGTCCGAGCAAGGGCTAGCAAAAACTCAAACTAACCACCAGGGTTGAAAATTCGGAAGATTCTATCAGCCATTGTGAGGTTGACGCAAGCGAGGAGGAAGCGCGAAAAAGGTAAAAATGATGAAAGATCAATAAAGATGAAGAAAGCAACGACTCCAGCTCAGCTGCTTCATTCTTGTTTCTTATCCAAGATTAGTCAACGGGTGAGCATTGTTCCTATTGGTTCTGGTGAGCGCTAGCTGAGTGAGACCCTTGTATCAGGGGCGTTTTGGCGTCGTCCCCTCATTTTGGGGCACTGAAGATGAGAATATCAGAATTTCCTAATGGGGAATGGTTCGTCTTATTCCTGTCAGCCCTGACACGGAGAGGGATTAGCCAAAGAGCTGTGATATCATGTCTCAAGGAGCATGCCGAATAGACGAGAAAGAATATTGCTATAAGCAAGGATAGATAATAGCACTTTTGGTGAGTTTAGCAAGTTTGTTTCCACAAATGTGAAGTTGATCACAGTTACTCGTGTTAACCTTATGTGATAAAGTTATCCATGCTCGTGCACCCATTTTCATCCCTGTCATCCCGTTTCTTACGCGCCGACAATAGGGTCTCTATCCATCCCATCGACTTCTTAGTATACTACACTGTCGGTTGAGCACTGGAATTGAGATCAAGCTTCGTTGTTACCATGGAAAAGGTCTTCAAACGAAGTTACGGTGCTTCCAAAAGGGAAATCGTGATTACGGAGTGTAAAAGCACAGATCTGACTTCCAAACAGGGGACATCACACCCCGGTTTCACTTTAGCCGGCAGCACGGCAACCAAGTCGCATTATGTTGTTTCCGAACTGTGGATGGTTCTTCAGCATCGTTTCATATTTTAAGCAACTGGGACTTTCGATTTGGCCGTTTATGTTGCAATAAAAATTAAGCCTTTCCTAAAGAGGAGATTCAGATTACTTCAACGTCGAGACTTTATCCCTGCAAATAGATTATGGAGATGGTGAGTCTGGACGAGAGATTGTTATAAAGAAGATATAGACGCGTTCAATAAACTCGATATCTTCATTCAATCACTTAAACATTCTTCTCTCGTTCATTCTTTGCAGCCGGTCTGCATTTTAATATTTTTCTTCTACACTCTCTTACCAACTTCATCATCAACACATAAATCAACATGTTCTCTTCAGGATTCTTTCTCCCAGCTTTACTCTGGCTCGCACAAGAAGCTAGCAGCCACCCAGCATGCAAGCCCGGAATGAACAGCAATGCTATGATGGGCAAGGCGATCTATGTTCTCACCAACGAGAAGGCGAACGGTGTTCTCGCTATCCCAATTGGCCAGGACGGTACACTGTCCAAGGGTAAAGTCACCATGACCGGAGGTGCAGGATCTGTAGCTGTTGATGCGGATGGCAAGCCCGCTACACCTGATGCTTTGATCAGCCAGTCTGCTTTGACAATCGCAGGCAACGTAAGTTGAATATTCCTCACCAATGACATCACCCTTTACTAACTCTGGTGTAGAACATCTTCGCTGTCAACGCTGGCTCCAACACTCTCAGCATGCTTAGAGTCTCACGATCCGACCCCACGAAGCTACAGATGATTGGAAAACCAGTCCAAGTCCCCGGCGAGTTCCCCAACACTGTCGCTGCTTCCGCCAAGAATGGAGTTGTGTGTGTTGGTTCAACTGGTGCCAAGGCCGGTGTTTCTTGCAGCAGCTTCTCGCGACAAGGACTCGGTGCCATGGACGAACTACGAACGATCGATCTCGGCCAAACAACACCTCCTGCCGGGCCCACAAACACACTTTCACAAGTACTCTTCTCAGAAGATGAGTCTATGCTGTTCACGATGGTCAAGGGCGACCCCGCTGTGAACAACACTGGCTTTATCTCCGTCGCGAATGTTGAGAGGAACAACGGAGTCGCGGTTGTGAGCAAGAAGGATGCTCGCAGTTCACCTGAAGGAACAGCTGTTCTCTTCGGCTCACAGGTCATCCCCGGAACATCAAAGGTTTTCGCCACAGACGCCTCCTTCGGCGCAGCCATTCTCGATGTCGATCCCAACAGCTGCGAAGCCACCACCGCCGCCAAAGGCGCAGTTGAAGGCCAAACCGCCACTTGCTGGGTCGCCATCTCCCCCGCTACTAAGTCTGCTTTCGTGACAGATGTTGGACGCAACCGCGTCGTCGAAATGAGCCTCGATGATGCGAGCGTTGTATCAGAGCTTGACTTGACTTGCAACGGCGACCCTGGTCTGATCGACCTGGCTGCTTCCGGCAACTTCCTCTATGCTCTTTCACCAGGTAATGGTACTACTCAGGCTGCTGTCACAGTTCTCGATGTCTCCGGTGGATCTGGATCGGCGAAGATGGTGCAGCATTTTGAATTGGCTGGCATGGCTAGCAACACTGCTATGGGAATGAAGGTCATGTAATTATTGAAACAGAACGAGTGGCTGTTAGTTGGATCTGGCGTTCAGAGTGTATACTAGGGTATTGCAAGCATTTCCTGTTGGCTTCGTTCCATTACTAGATTCGTCCCACACTACAAATACGTTTTACCTCTTTATCAATAAGGAGGACACTATTCACTCGCGCAGCTCTCCTGCTGGACCATTTGTCTTTAAAAGGGTCTTTGGAGCCCCTGATTCGCCCCTTCGCATTTGACTTTCTCATCCCCGGGTTATGTCGCCGATTGCTGGCTATAAAGTTAAGCTTTAGGGTGCCAACACTTATCAAGATTCTCTGGGCTGATCTAAGCTCTCGGGCACAAAAATAAAGTACAGATAACACGTCTGGCCCATCATTACAGCACAATATGATTTTACTTTCTATTCTTTTTGTTTTCTTTTTTCTTTCTTTGCTTCTTTCCGACAATAAACATTCGAAAACCCAAATATTCACGAGAGGAATCTAAGGGCGCTCTGCATACTTGTTCCACATACACATATCTCCATTACTTATCCCTTAAAAGGTCGATGATGATGAATCTTCGCCCTGACTTCAACTTATGCGCAATTTGCGGCATCTCGCTTGACCGCCCGGAGGGCTGGAATACTGATGTCATCGCATTGTCTGGCCCGCACTGGCCTCATCGATCTGTGTCATCTCCTTCTTTAATGGTTCACAGTCATGAAGTTTCTCGCCATGCTACGAAACCTGGCGGCTATCATGGTGCCCTTATTTTACTGCCCCAGGAAAGGGAGATATATACTCATTTCCCCTACTATCTGAACAAGGAGTCTTGCCACTCTTCAGAATGGGAGGGAATGATGTACCTTGGTCTGCATGCAGCTTGCGAAGATCTTGCCGATCGGGCTATTAAAAACTCTTATAAGGCCAGCTTAAGGTCTGTTGGGGACCTATGGCTGACCCTCGAGCGCCGTGGTACCAGACAGAAAGGCATGGAAATTTTCGGTATCTTCACCCCTGGGATACCTGAAAACCTACCGGGCCAACCGTTTTCAATTGGCCTTGGACGATATTTTGTTCCGTCTCACATCATTAAAATTCAACTCTCTGGAGACTATGAGGATGGCTGGGTAAGTCTGAACTCCATTTCCTTACAACCCCAGATGTGTTTGCTGAATTTTGATACATAGTGGAATGAGAACCCGATCAAGATTCCGAACCTAACCACGCTTCTGATCGCAAACCTGAAGATCGAGAAAGACGTTTCTGGCGAATTGCCGAAAAGCCTCAGTGGCTTTCAGAAACGCTTTGAGCGTCTCCCGCAAGAATTAAAGAACCTTGTTTGCTCGTTCCTTCATCAATATCAGCTCCCGCTGGAGTGTACTTATATCATGCCCCAGTCTACGTGGAGGCAGGTGTTCTTTCAGATCCCCTTCCTTTGGGACCTTAATATCAAAGAGATTCACGATAAGACTAGTGTAGGAGACTTTGGCGTCCAAAACTGGGATTGGGAGAAGATTACAAGACAGGTCGTGGCTCCACCAGAAGTCACACCGCAATACTTAATTGGCGCCTGGAGTTATGAAAAGGTTGGCCTCAGTGTCCCCGGTGGCTTCACCAATCGACGTCGAATCTGGCAGATACTTGAGGAAATGTATCCCAACGATGTACGTCACTAGACTATTGCTAGACCACACATCCACAATTGAGGAAGATATTGGAGGAGATATATCCGAATGATTCAACCTTTGATGCTGGATAGTCGAGGAACAGAACAGCTTGCAAATGAATCTGGGGATACTGTGAGATGAGAGGCTGTACTGACTATGGTGATTACTAAATCAGCCAGCTGAGCTCTTAACATATAACCATTGGCAGAAATACACATAAGCAATGAAACATCTAGTGATAGAACTACTTTACCACCTTTTACGCCCTCAAGATTCTTCGCTACTTCATTCCGCTCGTCCTGTTCTTCTAGTCCAGCTGATAGAGCGGGTCAAGCCTAGCTGACTTCTGAAGAAATATATATCTATTGACAAACCAAGGCAACCAATGCCGAAATTGATAAGCGACGTGGCGTCTTGTAGGAACTCCAAAAATGTAGTCCAGTTCTTCCAACGTACGTTGTCTGTAGCACTCCGGTTAGTGACGAGAATAGTGAATCGCACTATGATTTACTTACTTAGTCTCTGGAATGATCAGGAATATCACGATAAAGGCTACAACGTTGAGGCCTGCGTAGAAGCCGAAAGCCCCGGTCGGCCCCAGACGGTCAAGAAGGGACGGGAATGTCAAGGTCAATGCGCTGCCAACCGCGTTGTTGACACAGATGGTAAAGGCGGAGCCAATTTCTCTATGAGACAGTGGAAATGCCTCGGAGAAATAGATAGAAGGTAGCGGTCCAATGCCTAAACAGTTAGCTTCTGGTAGGTCCGTGATAGAAAAGTCAACTTACCGGGTCCATACATGGCTGTGAAGAGGTAAATGAAGAAAGCGATAAGCGGAACTCTAGCACTAGAATCTTTGTCAATCTGAAAACTGAACCCTGCCGCCAGCAAACACCATGCCATGTTGGGGAAGGTAACTAGGAGCAGATTTCGGCGGCCAAAGGTGTCGACCATATAAACAGCAGGGAATGCAAAAATAAACATGACAAGACCATATCCCATGGAAGCGAGAAGACAGTCCCTCGTGGAGTAGTTGGCAGCAGCAAAGATGGTAGACGAGTAAAATGCCATAATGTTGATTCCGGAAAATTGCTGCGAGATGACGATCCATGACGATGCCACTGTAGCCCGGCGAAGGCGAGGGACGCTTATGAGCTCCCACATGCGTCGTGCGAGAGTCTTCCCGCCAAAGGCATCCTTCTCCTCCAGGATCTGACGATGAGCATAGTACAGGTCTCGAGCTGCTAGCATCTCCGTGTTGCGGATACGGCAGAACACCTTGAAAGAGTCTTGGTAACGGCCCTTCTTAATAAGCCACCGAGGGGATTCTAGTGTAGTTGTTAGCATATGATGTCGGTATAGCGTCAATGAGTACTGACCAGGGCAGAACCAAACAAAGATAACTACCGGGATAGCTGGCACAAACGCAGCTGCAAGCTGGAAGCGCCAAGCAAGGTCTCCGATACGATACCAGATGAGATTCGAGCAGAATCCTACAAAAATGCCGAAAGCAACCCATAGCTGGAAGCTGGTGACAATACCACCTCTAATAGATGCTGGAGCAATTTCGGCAGAGTAAACAGGAATAGTTGAGATTTTGATACCCATTCCCAAGCCCATAAAAAGACGACAGATCAAGAGTCCCCACCAATTCTGAGTGAAAGCTTGCGCCAGTACTGGGAAGATGCAGAAAAGGCCGGTCAAGAAGATGGCACCTCGTCGGCCAATGCGGTTGTTGATAGGATCAGCTGCCCAAGCACTCAACAGACCAAAGAGAGTAGGCCCAGAGTTGATGACACCAATAAGAGTGGTTCTATGCTCAATACCGAATTCTTGCGGGAACGATAGGTTAGCTCCGTTTGCTCCGGTGTTGTCCCAGCCTTGAACGGCAGATCCAAGAGAGCAAAGAGCAATGCCGTAGTAGAGAGTACGAGGAAGATGCCACTTATGAGTCACTTCCCGTTGCAGCACTCGTTTGTCATCGCCGGTTAGCTCTTCGATGTTCTCGTAGCTTGCAGGGTTTTGAGCTGCGAGTGCACCGCGGTAGAAGACATCTATCTTATCCTGGAAGTCATAGTCTTCGCAGAAGGCATTGACTTGCGTTCGTAGGTCAGCTCGAGATATTCCAGCAAGAGGATTGCGAATTCTGCAGATTGACGATGTCAGCAACTGTCTACTGTCCGATGAGCAACATACTTGGCGTTGGCATTTCGAGTGAAGTCTTGCGGCCTGAGATGGTCGATGTGTTCAACATCTTGCTTGACCTGATCTTCAATATCAGACTTGCGGTCCATAATGCTTTGTAAAATATGCAGAATTACTGATAAACAATTGATAGCTCTTGAACATCATGCCTGTTCATCAGCGCAAGAGGGCCACTTTTATACTCGTCGATCAGAGCATCGCCTTGCGGGGTGACTAGGTTCCCCAGAGTATCAACTTTCGCTTCATACTCTTCCTAGAATGGCGCCACTTCCACCCCAGACTGAATGATTCCACCCCGCATAGGAGTTTACATCATGTGAGATGAGGCAAACAGGAATGTCCCTAAAGTGCCGGATTTCGGCAAACTGAACAATTACCCCCGAAGGAGCTGCTAGTGTAATCGGGCTAACTACCCGATTGGCCAACTGGAATGTACTAACATGCTGATGCCACACACAGGGCATTGGAACACACAGGGCACGAGCGGGGAAGATTCGACGGAATCAATTGGCACACGCAGGGCATAGGAGGGGAATAGTACACAGAGACTTGGTACACGCAGGGCAGGTTACATTACGGTCGAAATCTCGGCAATTTGGAGCCATTTGATGATTGAAAACTTGATGGAAGTAAGGTTATAAGCGTATTCCTCGTCCGCTCTCTATGCTGCACCAAGAAGAGTAAGTCATCGAAAACAGACATCTTTTACATCTACCAACAGAACATCCTGCAAACCTTATCCGAAATGGGAAGCACTGGAACTCAATCATGGCTTGACAAGCTCGAAGAGCAGCGTACGTTTGTTCTTCTGGAAAATATCTTCACGACGTAATGCTGATGGAATTAGTCAACGTGGATGTCGACTGGATGGCTCCAGAGTGGATCAAATCCATGCCATTCAAGTTCCATGATCAGACCAGCAATCAACTCTGGGTTGACATCCAACTCGGCGATGACTCGAACAAAGAATTGTTCGAGCAAACTACAAAGGAGCTCAAAGACCAAGGCTGGCTCGCCATCTATACGCGCATGGTAATTGATGCATCTCACTAGAGACAAGAAAGGCCTGCTCACTAGCTCACAGGCTGTTCTCATGTGTGAGAAGAACATCGATTCCATCCAAGGACGTGTTCTTCTGCAGACACTTCCCTCCAAGGCCTACGACACGCAAGCAACTCTTGATCATGCACGCCTTTACGATAAGGAATTTGCCAGAGCCGGTATCTCGCGGGAGCGATTCTGCATCAAGATTCCTTCCACTGGGCCTGCTCTGAACGCTGCCAAAATTCTCTCCGCCGAGGGCATTCCGACACTTGGCACGGCGCTTTTCAGCCTTGCACAGGCTATTGCTTGCAGCCAGGCTGGTATGTTGTACATCAGTCCCTATTACAACGGTACGTTAAGGAAGAAGCATCAGAGGCATGGAATTAACACAGAACTACAGAAACGCGGGCTCATGATGAGCTATCTCTTTGGCCAGACGTTGCTGACCCTGCGATGGAGCACCCAAATTCTCCGCGCATTGTTCAAATCCTTGAGACGTACAAACGACTTTACAAGGAAACCGGAAAGGAACAACCCCTTGTGAAGAACGCCAGGTAAGAAAGACACTACCAATTCCAGTTTCCTTCTGACAGATCCCTAGCTTCATCACACCCCAAGAGGCCATGGCCGCTGGTGAAATGGGATGCCACTCCGCCACCATCTCCCATACCGTCCTCGAGAAGCTCTCTAGGCTTCCCTATGACGCTTCCAAGCAACCTGGAGAAGGCCTACCCAAACCTGTCCACGCCTACAAGAACGCCAATCCACTGCCGGAGCGTCTCAAAAAGCTCCTCTCTATCGATCCCTTGGCTGGACCAAACTGGGACGGAAAGTTGGCTAGCACTGATATCGATTATCTTGCTAACGGTGGTGTTGAGATTGACAAAGCGAATGAAGCTGATAAAGCGACCAAGACTCGCTTGGCAGATGCGCTGACACTGTTTATCGGTGGTGAAGAGCGAAGCAAGGCCAAGGTTGAAGCTATGCTGGCTAAAGTGTAGATAAGTCTCCATATCTCCTGAAATTGACCAGGAAAACGAGTTGCCCGAAGGTACTAGAAACAATACTGTTGAAGTGTCGTATCTGGCCCAAAGTCCATTGCCGAAAGAGGAAAATCCGTGCCCCAGTCTGCGAGAGATATGTGATCGGCTGAAGTGTCCGCAAAGAAGTCGTGCATATTGGAGATGGGCCTGCCGTTCTCTAGTTGTGGTTCTGTAATCGCATCGGCACTTGGGTCGTTCATATTCTTTAGTGGCATCATCATAGCTTGGTTCGGTAAATGTTGCGTTTCCATCAGTGCCATGGTCGTGTTCAGAAGGGCGTTCGGATCGGATATCGGGCCAGCGGGCTCAAATGAAGAGCTTGAAATCAGACTACCTTCTTCGTTGCCTAGTAAGGCTGGGTGGGGTACCGGTCCTGGATGAATAGAATTGGTCGGGGGAGAGAAAGAATGCTGAGAAGTCGGATCGCTGACGATAGTATAGCTTGTGTCTACTGGAGCAGAATCCTGGACTTCTGCACGAGGTCCTTCTGCCTGTTGACCTCGAACTTTGGCCTCCAGCTTTCCCAACTCGTCAAGGTCCATCTGGTTGCTCGCAGCATGACGTTCGGGCCCCCCAGCCGTAGCTCGCCAGGTATTCACCTCAGCCAGCAATTCATCTCTTTCCTGAACCATGGCTCTATACGCTTGTATCACATCCAGGCACGCGCCACGCTCAACCTGATGACGGTTTATACTCTCCTCAATCACGTCGTGCTTTGACAGCCTGGCGGGGTTCTTCCCAGCTAGCGCAGGCAGTTCTTTCGCCAAGTCCTACAACAAAGCGTTAGACGAGCCTTGGTAAAGATTCAGGAATGATCTCACATTTAGGCGCTCTCGAAACAGCTCCCGGCGTTTCTTCTCAAAGATTCGATGCGCAGCCCGATCATCTGCCGTGAAATTGCGGACGCGCTTCTTGGGCGGTTTTGTGGAGGCACCATTTGGGCCGGCGGCTGAATCACCAGACGCGAGTTCTGCTCGTGCTGCTGCTAGCATTTGTGTATAAATTCAACTTGAGCCAGCTTGTGTTCTTCTTCTCTATCGTTTAGCAGGTATTCGGATTCAAGATATCAGGCTGAGGATACGTCAGCTGAAGTCGAGTGCCGGATATGGGTCGAATTGGATGCGACGCTTCTCCACACGTGAGCATTCCCCTCATCTTAAAGCATCACTGGCAAATCATATCGTTAGCCAAGGATTGCCCTGCACAGGTCAGAAGTAACTGGTGGGATAAGTTTATCCACTTCTGTTGGTAAATTTGACATATTAGCATCAAGAACTATTGTTGCACAGGCTCAGCAACGAAGGTAGTACGATGCCCGCATGCTGCTTCAGAACATGCAATGATCTACAAATATTGCCAAACATGAGAAATAACTGAGAGTATCTAGCTCATTCCTGTGCCTGTTCTAACAGACGCATCTCCAGCGCCCGTTCCTGACTCGCGCGACAACGTCTTCGATGCTCTTCTGCGGTACTCCCAACAAGTCATTTGTCGAGGACGCCCCGTTTCTCAAAAGTTGCCTCAAACCTGTCCTGAACATTGACTGCAAGTCCCAATGTTCTTTTAGTCATAATTCTGGGCATCATTTTTGTGGCTGTTGCAACGATCTGCTGTGCCTTGGCGATCTCTTCGTCCGGCTTGACATGCGTGATCTTCCATCCTCCGTTACCGGGGATCTTTCTCTAGGCTTCCAGGATATCGTTCAGAGACAGCCTTGTCGGCGAGCTGTAGGCAATGCAGTTCGCTGTTTCTTCTAGATGACTGAGAATGCCAACACCATCACGGGTAGTAGCCGTAAGCTTAACATCCCCATCATTCAGAATCTCAGTTGTCTTGTCAGTGGGGCTTACACCAGGAATACGGACTTGTATGAGACTATATAAGGCTGTCAACAAATATACTTCAGCCCGAGTGTTGAATGAGGTCACACATCTAAGAAAACTTCGCTAGCAACTTCAATCCAGGACCAGCCTGGCTGCTTGAGAAACCTGAGGTGCTCAATCATCCGCACTTTCGCAGCCACAACAGGAACGACCTTTACAGCTTCTTGGTTGGTCGTGTCAGCACCGTAGCCCGAGGCGATCAATCTCTTGACCACGGCCCTCAACGGAGGCACGAGCTCGCTCGGAGAGACGCTCCTGTGCTGCGAAACCCAAAGCCAGTAAGACAGCATCGTGGCTACAAAATGCCTGTACTAGCTCGAGTAGTGTGTACTCATCGCGCACTTGAACAGCTTTTGTCGGTTCAGGATACTCGGTTACCTTGGAACTGAATCTGTTGATGACGGTGACATCGACCTTGTTGCTCTCATGCAAAGATTTGAAGACAAAGGCGCCACATACTGCCCAAAATAAATGCCGTTCCAATCCATAACTCAATTCTTAAACCTAAAGTTTTTAAGTCAATTTTCTCTTTGTTACAAGCAATGGAACACTTACATGGGCGCTGTGTTGTTGAATCATTGGATACCACTACTCTAGGGTATATTGTGCCCTACGGATTAGTGACGCATGATCCAGCTTCAGCCATGATTGCGGGGCTTCGGTCCTTCAATTGATTAATGCATAGCTCCCCCTCTGAGTCATTGAGCGCCTGAGCTTTGACTTGTTTTATTATCGTCAATGCTCTAAACTGGTGATAAATAATTCATACTCTCTCTCTCCTCCTTCATCCCCCTTTACATACTCTTTTGTTGCTGTTATACCTCGCTCACGACGCCCTTCAACAATGGATTCTCTACCTGAAGAGATTGTCAGCATCATCTTGGCCAATGCCACGGCGCACGAACTCACCCAGCTATCCCGGACCTGTAAAAGACTCAACAGACTTGCTGAGCCTCTGTTATGGACCAATATCGGGTTCCATCATTATACATTCCACGAAGCTTACAACTCGAAACAGCCCTCACCCATAATTTCTGCATCCCACCGCTTTGACTACTGGGACGCTGCATACTTGGGGCAATGGAAGGCACAAGCATTCTTCGACATGTTGCATGATATGCTTTCTGAGGACATTGGCCGGCTGAAACAACTGTGTTCGCGAGTTGAGTCTATCTGCACGATGGTTCGCTCCAAGATAGACATTTGGCAAATCCTACCATTCCTTACCAACGTCAAGGCTCTTGAGCTATATGGAGACCCCTCTTACTTCGACCAGCATGGGCATAGGTATTTCTGCCCATCTTCTCCTATACTCACGAAGCTCCGTTATGTAAAGCTCGATGGCCTGATCTCTACGGCCGTTGCCAAATGGATATTGGAGTCGTGCTCAACCGTCGAGCGACTGGAGCTCGGACTACTTGACAAACCGATAGAATCAAGAGCAATTATGGAGGACGATTTTCCACGCTTGCCTGAAGATATCTACAGTCCACCCGATGACCCTACGTATGGTAGACTTCATGGATGGGCTGTCATACCTAGGCCCTTATCCGGCTTCTTACCACTTCATAAAGACGCGCTCCCATTTAGATTGCCAAGACTACGACACTTGCATCTCTGGCAGCCATCGCAGAGTAACCTATCAGCAAGAATGGTCAGCTATTTCTGGTCAACAAGTGCTGAGGTTTCAGCCCATCAAGATTGGGAGAATGTTTTACAAGCTTCATGTGAAACACTCGAGACGCTGTCAGTAGAGCAACGAATTGGGATAGAGCATGGAGATGGGGCCGTCGATGATGCAGAAGGGTTCTTCCGAAGTGACCAGGACGGTCTCGGTAGCGAGAGGTTGATGAATATGCTCGAGAGAACTTTGACGGCGAGAGAGTTTCCTGCTTTGAAGCGTGTTTATCTGAAGGGAATTGTTGTTGGGTCGAAGAGATGTGGTGAGCCGATCGGAGATGTTCCTGGAGGTCGGTTTATGAGGTTTCTTGAGAAAAAGGGTATTGCTTGCGAGGCCAGACTTGGGGAAGGGCTCTGGTTTGATGGCGAGGAGGGTACTGCCGAATGGGACGCTAGCGATGATGATTGGGAGGAGGAACTTTTAGCCAGCGTTGATGGATAGCTACAAGTGACCAGTAATTGTTTTCAGATAGAATCTGTATCTGCTGGCGCCGCGGCGCACTGATGGCTGTTTCAATGCAAGCAATCTCATCATCAGTGTATCAACGTGCCATTGACTCCTCTTCACTGCATCGGCGAATCTTGCTGCCCAGGATCGATTTTAGGGTGTTCATGCCATACCGTATCGGGCTAGTGTCATGTTACCCATGTAGACTAAGTTGTCGTAGCTCAGGTGAGCGTCTCGATGAGAAGCTTCTTCTGGAGAAGCTGAGATAAGAATGGCGGAATGGGAGTTCTAGCTTGCACTGATATAGCTGTGCTATATGTTGAGCATCGTCATCATCAAAAGCGACTTCAAATATGATATGATTTAATCGTCTGTTTAGCAAGTTTGTACCATCAAAATGATGCATGATCCCCCCACCTCGAACCCTGCACGAACTGACACGTCTCCCCATGCTGATCAACTAAGAGCCTTCGGCCAAGCATCTCATTCGCTCGTCTGCCCCCAAGTCTCGTCACTATAATTCGCCGAACCCCCCCCAAATATGGAGTAGAACCATTTATCTTATCATTTATTTCCCCCGACCGAAAAATCCCAGATTTTGTTTTTTCGGTTTTTCTCTTTTTCCCACATAGACTCTGCGCTATATAAGCTCCCGAAAGCTAAAAGGACCCCAACGAACAAGGTCTCTGCGACAAAGATATAAGGACTCAAAATGTCGACACCGCCGGCGGCTGCGACAAGCCCAAAGAGCGAAAAGAGTCCTGCCAAGAATACGGGCAAAAGTCCCTCAAAGAGCCCCTCAAAAAGCCCCCCTCAGCATGCGCAGGTGAATGTTGGGGATACCGGCATTCTGGAACCTACGCATTGGCAGCAGCTTGCCGAGGTGAGATAGGGCCGACGAACCAACAGGCTTCTGGGTTTTATGTTGGTCGCTTATATGCATGTTATGCTGACTTGATGCAAGGAGGAGAACGCAGACGACGATGCTCATTCGCTGAGCGAAGAAAGTCTCGCGTCCTCAACAGATTCAGTGAGCTCTAGTATTTTTGAATACCGCAAGCTTCACGGTAGAACATATCATCGAGAAATTGGCAGTTCACAGTATTGGTAAGTTATTTGGGTATGCATTTATCGTGGACCGAGGCTTACGCAGATAGGGCTGCAAACGATGAAAGACAAAGTGAACTGCTCGACATCAAGTAGGCTGAACGACGAATTCCGCATGACCATAGACAGCTGATATCTATTAGCCACCATTGTTTGACGTTGGGTATCGGAGGAAAGACGCATCTCGCACCTCTTGACACTGAGAAAATCACAGTGAGCGATGAACGGAGACCTCGAAGACATGTTTAAAAGCTGACAGATTAAAAAAGAAAGCGCTTGATATTGGAACAGGCACTGGTACGTGAGACATGTTCTGAACATCTTTTGTGCTAGCTAACATGACGTATAGGTATCTGGGCTTTGTAGGGCCCCAGAATGCAACACGAAACGCGCGCTGACATTTGACAGAGATTTTGCCGACGAGTATCCAAACGTTGAGGTCATCGGCACCGATGTATCGCCAATCCAACCCTCCTGGGTGCCACCGAACCTGCAATTGTAAGACTTCCGAGCCCTGTACTGGCTCTCGATTGCCCATACTGATATGTTTTCAGTGAGATCGAAGACTGTACCCAAGAGTGGACATTTGCGCCCGACTCAGCTGACTACATCCACATTCGCTGGCTCATTGGTAGTATCCCCGATTGGTACAAGTTCTTCCGCGAGGCCTACAAGACCTGCAAGCCAGGCGGTTGGGTCGAGAGTTTCGAACCTTCAGGCATCATCACCAGCGACGACGACACCGTAAAGGAGAGCTCTGCATTGGGCCAGTGGGGTAAGCTGTTTATCGAGGGAGCCAAGAAGCTGGGCGTGAGCTTTAGCGTGTATGAAGAAGAGCTGCAGCGTAAAGCCATGGAAGCTGCTGGCTTTATTGATATCCAGCAATTCGAGTACAAGGTAAAGAACCCGTATTTGAACCCATGGACAGTGACTGATAGCATTCAACTGCAGACTCCAATTGGCGGCTGGCCCAAAGATCCAGCACTGAAAGAGCTCGGCCAGTTCGGCAAGCTTGCGTTCCTTGCTGATCCCGAAGGCTTTGTGCTGTTTGTAGCTAACACGATCGGTTGGACGGAGTCGGAAATTCATGTCTTCCTTGCGCATGCTCGGAGGGAGATTCACTCGGGCAAGCATCATCCTTACTACAAGCAGCGAGTTGTTTGGGGCCGTAAGCCTGAAGAGTAATCAGATTATTTGTGTCTGGGTGGTCGGGCTTTTTACATAAGTGCATTTTCTGGCGGTGTTGAGTGGTCCTCTCAGCGGCGAAGATGGTGTCGCACTACTGAACTCAAAGGGGTCGGATTTAGTTGCAGGTATTTTCATTTAATACACGAATTACAATCTTGAATTTTCTTTTTTCAGCCAAACTTATCATACATAATATAGCTCTAAAGTACGTAAAGTATTAATTCAATCATCCCGAATCTTCAAGCTCGGATTGGATGTGAGTGAAGCCCAGGTCCACTATTTCAGGAGAGGTCACCAAGCTACATATAATTGAGACGGAGAAATTACGAACCTGCCCGACACTAACGATCATGGCAGCATCGTTGTCGAAGGAATTTTACTTCCCTCGGGGTTTAATTTATCAGCTGGCTGATAAATGGATAACGGCATCGGGCTTCGCTTGTAGTATATCAAAAGTAGTTGTGAGCTTGAAACGGCCTCATACAATCAAGCCGGCAACATCACTTCCAACTTACTATCAGACATCTTTACTACAGTACAGAATACTATAAAAATGACGATTCCTGCGAACTTCAGGAGCAAAGTTGCCATCACTCACATCACTACCGCAACTGCGATCGTTGATATCGATGGTGTCAAGTTCATCACTGATCCCATCTTCGACGACGCTCCTCAGAGCCATGATCGGTCACAGGCGATTGGCTTGAAGCCAGGTGAATTCTTCCTCACCATGCAAGAAGGCCCCGCTATGCCAATCCGGCAACTCCCCATCATTGACTGCGTCTTGCTCAGCCATGAAGACCATGTTGACAACCTGGATGAGACAGGTCGTCAACTCCTCATCGGCCGCAGAGTCATTACTACGCCCGACGGTGCGAAGAATTTGTCTGAATATCCTGGAGCCTGCGCTATTACGCCGTGGCAAACCTTGGAGTTCCGCCTTGGAGGCGAAGAATGGAGCATTACTGGCGTTCCTTGCGTCCATGTTCCAGGCGGTGAAGTAACAGGCTTTCTTTTACACAAGCAATCATTCGGTCACAGCCCAGATGGGCGACCAAATGTGGTTTACTTCACCGGCGATACAGTATTTATGGAGGATGAATTCAGGAAGCTTCGTGAGAAGTATCATGTCGTGGTTGCACTCACAAATCTCGGACAGGCAATGCTCCCTAGTCCGAAGAGCCCCAGTGGGTTCGTGCAGATCACGATGGGCGGCGAGGATGCTGTGAAGATGATGGAGGTCCTGGAGGTTGATGTGCTAGTGCCTATGCATTTTGAGTCGTGGACGCACTTTACGCAGGATGGTAAGGCGTTGGAAGAGATCTTCACTTCCGGAGGCTTGGGGAATAAGGTCATATGGTTATCTTCAGGCAAAGAAGTCAGCGTGATCTAGGTCCTCAAAGATAGTCCAGAGTCTTTGACCGATAGTGAACGAAGGGATAAAAAGAATGACAAGCAAAGTTCAAAAGGAAGCACAGACTACTTGCACTTCATTCATCCTGAAAATCTTCCCCACCTTTCATAACTGAACAAATCCAAGATCCCCCAGATGATACAGCAACAATTCGGCCTCCGCTCGCTCGCCAGGTCCCGAGACCTAGCAGCTTCCCGTTCGCAACATGATACGTACCCACCAGAGGATATCGGATCACTCCCATCGAAGCACGCAGCACCAGATTGTACTCACGAGGAGTGATCAGCCTCTGTACTACGCACAATTCTGTCGAAATTTCGCCGGGCGTTGCGAGAGCTTGAAGGAGGGATATCCATTCGGGTGCCGTGACATCGTCTCCGAAAATGATGCCACTTCCTTTGCCACTGCGAATCGGCTTGAGGATGTAGCCGTGTCTCAGATCGGGAGAAACAAGGGAAACTTGTAGCAGACTTTTCAGCTCCTTTGAGCCAGGAAGTACTGTCTCAACGACACCGAGACGTAAGGCTTCAGCTTGGACTGCCGTGATCACGCCGCGGGCTGCTAACTGCGGGATTTTCTGTCTCACTATGCCCAGCATCCTCTTGTCATGTACGAGGAGTATAGTTCGCATGTCATTGAAACACCGCAGGCTGATCTGACGCAGCATTTCCGGCTCTAGGGCAAGAAGTTCCCGTTGATGTAACTCGAGGCCAACCTGCTGTATCTCTTCGTGAACCTCGCCATGTGGAGCTACAAATCTCCAGGTATTAGGGACTTGGCCGTCGCGATCGTGTATGACACAGCACAGCCGGAACCCGCTTTTGCTGCGCGAATCGGGGAATAGCCTAAGATCTGCGGGGGCGATGAGTCGTGGCTTTACGCCGGAACGATGTTCGACAGCATCGATGAACATGTGGATGTCAATCCCTTTTTCGGCACCTTTCAGAAGATGGAGTGGATACTCGGGATCGAACAAGTCGAATAGTCCTTCCAGGATCTGCTCATGTCAAAACAAATAAACGAGGGGTGCGTGAGTATTGTCTTACAGTGTCCGGGTCAGTTGCGGGGATCAGCACCGCCTCCGCGCTCCCTAGGCTGTCATTGGTTGCCGACTGGCCATAAGCCTCGTGCATAAATCCGTTAAACGAGAAACGCGCATTGATTTCTGTGATACAGTAGTTCTCTTCGCGTTCGCTATTATGCTCCACGAGAAAGTCTGGACGCCATGATCCCCGACACTGCGAGAACTGCGGCAGGTTCCCGATAGTGACTTGGCCCTCCATCCACTGTATTACGTGTCAGCTGCCGCCTCATTCTCTTCTTCATGTCTCACACGACGATGGATTGACTCACTTGCAGGAGTTCCTCCTCCTTCGCCTCTAGCGGCATACGTTCTGGGAACCGTGCGTCTTTGTCACTCCACCATCGTTGCACAATATCAGTGATGGCCGCTGTCAAAGCTTCGTGAAGATCTTTCAGCTGCTGCTGGTGATGTTGGCCCACTAGCACAGGTCGCGGACATCCTGCCGTGTAAGAAGCCTTGTGCCAGAGATTCGCGGGGCAAAGCTTCAGCAGCTTTTCCTGGAACCGAGCTTCCTCACTAGAGAAGCAGGTCACATCAAAGTTTTGTGGCGAAATGGGCTGAACGTTTCCATCACCGTCCCCGACGTGGACTTGCGTGAGCTGTTCAGTTTGCATAGTACAAGACTGATCTTTTTGATGTGAGTCTAACATATCGGCTAGTGGATGACATCGCTTGAGGCTATTTATGCTTTTACAGAGGGCATCATGTGAACGGACTTAGCTTCCATCTTCGTCCTGTCACTCCCGATATCAAGAGCACCATTGATGTAACTACTATTTGAGACAAGAAAGCCACAGCGAGGACGACGGTGGTGTCAAGATTGAGGCGTCTTTAGAAATAGTCAGTTCCAGCAAGAATTATAGAGGAATTATTCCGGTACGTACTTCTATTCACGTCAATAATAAACCTATTTGTCTCGAGCTTTATCATCTCGAAAACTCGTTCTATCACCGATTCTGCTATGTCTATTGCTACGATGCATAGACTTCCGCGTCTTACAAGATTCGGCACCCTTGGGCCGACATATCCAAGCCATTTCATTCGTTCCCATGGCACACTACAGCATCGTCTTCGGGTTCTTGATGCACCACATATCTCCTATGCTCATGATTCTGGACATGTTTACGAAGTTGCGGCAGCGCTTCAGACTTCCGGTCTACTCAAGATCCGTTTGGGCTTTTCTGACGACTCTTGTGACTACCTTCAGGACCTTATCCTAAGTATGCACAAGGATCATGGCCATCACCTGCCAATTACCCATAGTGCGACAAGAGGCTGGTTTTGGGACGTGCGGCCTAAACCAATCTCCGCGACAGGAGCCCATCATGCTCGGTCCGAAACTACGAGCGAGTTCTCATGGCACACCGACTGTAGCTATGAGGATCCATTGCCGAGATACTTCGCGCTACAGGTCCTGCAACATGATCGACATGGAGGTGGCACATTGTCTGCGATGAACGTAGCCAGCCTCATTGGGTTTCTGACACCGGAAACGCGAAAAGCCTTGATGGCCCCCGAGTTCCGGATGAAGATCCCACCCGAGTTCATCAAAGAACCCGAGAAATCATTTATAACTGGCAGCATCCTCGCCACAGATCGCCACTCGACGATCATTCGCTACAGACACGACATTATTACGCCACTGACTGCTCGGGCTGCGGAAGCATTGGAAGAGCTGGGCGCAGTGTTGGTGCGGCGTGAAGTACAGGCATCCTCAACCATGCATCTGAGATCTTCCGATCTGCCAAAGGGGTCAATTGTCTTGATGGACAACCGCCGATGGATGCATGCGCGGAATGAGATTCAGGATCCAGAGCGCCACCTTCGGAGGGTGAGATGGGATGCACGACCATTCAATATGTCCGATGCTGGTAGTTAGTACACAGAGAGGCATAGTGAACCAATACGTCGATCAGGTCTGAAACATTTATTTTCTCTCAATCAAATTCGCTCTCGTTTGCGTCAGTCGCTGTGCTCCTATTTGTAGAGAATGCTTGCGTATCACACAGGTCGTCCGAAGGACCGTCGTATGCCAAGCGCTAGTTCACACGAAGAGTAAACCCCAGTGCCATCCAGACCTCTAGGCTTACATGAGAAGAGTCCGCTTTGGTCAAGAATGGTTAAACAATGCCTGTTGATGTACCAATAACCTTTTCCGTATTCAGCCTCTCAGGAAATTTCGACCAGTTCCCCGCATGATCTGATGCTTTTACGTCGAATCGCTAGGTTACGATAACACAAGACATGCATTGCGGGGTGGTTCTCGTGTTCCATGTCAGAGCAGAATACGACGAATACTCGGGCTCAACCGTGTCTCGGGCAGGGCCTCTTCCGAGACACTTGACAGCTCAAGCCATGCCAGCGATACGTAGATTTTCGAGGCAACTTTAGCCGATGCGGCCATACATCAGGCTCTCGAGCTTCTGATTATTGCACCCAAGATCAAAAGTCACTTAACTGCTTTTCATAATTAAACAATTTAATCTTGTGCTCGGGAACACGCTACGGAAGCTACCCCGACGCAATCAGTTCGTGCTCACAGCTAGAACACAGCATGTCTCCCAGCCCAACATACTTACTAGCAGACGTGCTTGCTGTTGCACGAATGCACCCGTTCTATTGCTCTTCTCAGTACCCACCAGATGAAGATACCATTCAGTATGCAAGACAGGAAGCGGCATCGAAGTACGATCAACCTGCCTTGACGTCGTGGCCATTGCTTCGAAAGGCCGACTTGTAAGTTTCTCGCAAAATTTATAGCCAGTAACTGACGTTATCAGGTATACCGTAATTGATCGGCTTATCAACGACACCGACTCGAGCAACACGTATCGCCACAATGTCTACACCAGCGTTACGGGCGGGGGAGGCGGTGTCTCAAAACCTTTGTTCTTCGCGACAGATGCGCTCGAGAATCGTCGGCATAGAGCCCTTTTTGGCGAATTTCTCAAGAAGACCGGTATCATTGAGCGCGGTGACTGGGTCCTGTCGACCCATGACGGTGGCAGCTTGTACAGGTTTGCAGAAACATCACCATCCAAGAAACGTCGCTACTTACACCCCCCTAGGTCCCTTGATCTTACACTGGAAATTATGGAAAATGCCGGGGCTTCTGTGCTAGCCGCTGGGCATCGGTGTCCTCCTGCTACTGTGGTTCAGATCCTGCAAGACTTCAACGTCAATGCCCTTACCGGCGACAGCAGTCAGATCATATCGATTGTCCACCAGATATCGACCATGCCAGACATCAAGAAGAAGATTAATATCAACAAAGTTATATATACGTCTGAAGGGCTTTCTATGATGCAGAGGGTACAAATCTACAAGGTGCTGGCCCCAGTAGCCATATACTCGGTACTTGGAAGTGCAGAAGCTGGGCCTTATGGAGTTAGTAGCCCGTTTCTGGTGGATTTTGACCTCTCCTCGAACTCTAATGATTTCGTTATCGATACGCGGATGACGATCATTGAGGTCCTTCCTCTATCTTGCGCAGGGAGCGAAAGCGACGGGATCACTGAACCGTTGCCGGACGGAGAAACAGGTGTAATTGCACAAACGGTGCTGACACGTCTACGCCACCCTGTGATACGTTACATAACTGGCGACATCGGTTCCCTTCACCCTCTGCCACAAAAGGCCCTTGATCGCGTTACCAAGCATGATCTACCTCATTATCGCATTCTCCGCCTGCAGGGTCGCGACCATCGCTTCAGTTTCATGTGGGATGGATCTGACTTTCAGTTCGACAAACTCAATACAATCTTATCTGATACTCAGTCAGAAGTTCTCTTGTGGCAAGTGATACTAGACAAGATGCAACCGTCGCAAGAAATTTCGTTGGAGATTCGTCTGCTGAGCGGCCAGAGCTCAGGGGATACAGTGCACTCACAGGCCTTGTTGGACCGGCTGAGGGCATGCCTAGATGTTAATCCATCTAATGAGCACAAATTCAAGATCACTTTTGTGAATGATGTTCTTGGGTTTGAGCTCAGTGGGACAGGCCGAAAGGTCATTCGGTTTGTTGACCACTCTTTCTAGCACTCACAATTGTATGGCATTTCATAATCACAAGTCTACTCAAGTGCAAACAACACATGAAGTACTAGAACGTGGCGAAGAACACGAAGACCCATTCTGACTGAGTAATGATATGATTCTAAGTTGGAGACGTTTGCCTCCTAGTAGCCCTTGTAGAAACTAAAGAACGCATACTTCTACTCTAATCATTCACTTCATCCACTTCATCCTCTTTCATACCTTTCAACTTCTTTCAATGCCTCTGTAATCTTCATACAGATATGAAGGGGATCTTCAAGCCCAACACTGATCCGGATGATATGTTTCGGAAGTTCGTACTTTTCTAGGCTGTCCTGCACATTGTATGCTGCCAGTTGGACAAAGGGAATCCTAATAGTGAAGTTGGTGCCGAAGCTCGAGCCTTTGCAAATATCCAAATTGTCATAAAAGTGCTCAGCAGACTTCGGGTTTCGAAATACCACACTGAAGACATTGCCATATCCTCCATTTTGTCGGCGGTGCGTAAGGTAGTTTAGGAATTCTGGGTAGTGAGATGGATGGTTGACGTAATAAACTGAAGGGTGATTAAAAACATCCATGACCTTTAAAGCATTTTCATCGGCTTTCGCCACCCTTGCCCTCATGTTGGATGAGTTTTCTTTGAGGACGGAAATGTCCATGGGGAAACACGACACACTTTCATATCGATCATGGATGGCGTTGTACAGAATGTCATAGTGAGAAGAATTTGTATTGACAATGACGCTATATCAAGCCAAAATCTTTGCAGTGTTTAGGATCCGAGGCTTCCAAGAGAAGAGATCAAGAATTCGAGTGACATGAGATGATGATAGAAGTTCAGGGAGGAGCGACTGGTTCTTCTGGCACCAGTTTGGCAAGATGGCCTAAGGTAGTCACAAGGAAGAAGGTTCAAGTGGAAAGTCCAACGTATGTCTTGCACACGAGGGGACTGAAGCAGGAGGTTTCGCTGCCCCTTCATTTATGTGATACTGAACGTCATCTCGTAGCACAGTTCAATTCACAGACAGAGGTTTATTATCAATAGCTAGCGCTAGCTGTCCATGATTCTTTCAGACTTTTAATCTTTTCAGACGCGGCAACCTTTGAAACCTACTTGCTATAAGCACAGCATGGACCTGTGGGGACTGCGACAAGCCCCGACTTGCTCCCTGAGTTCAAGACTTCACGACCACAATATCAATCGAGGACGGCCTCCAGTCTTGTGCTCGGGTAGAAGTCCAATGAAGCTGCTGAGACATAGTCGTGGTCTGTACGGCAGGCCAAGCTCGGGGCAAGGCTCTGGTTCAACTTTCTCAACCTGATGCATGTTCCTTGAGTTGAAGAACCATAGGTCACCAACCTCTGGCTTAACTACGACATTCTGCCGGCCATGAATGATCTCATCACGATAGCCATACGTGTCGGGATCTCGAAAGTTGAGGCACTCCTCACTCCACTCAACGTCATGAACCCAAGTCCTGCCACCCTTTACAGGCGCCATGTACAGGTTGAAAACGGCCTGGTGGGTGACCTAGAGATCAGGTAAGCTATGCGAACTTTATGAAAGACATCGCCAAGGCTGTTGGAAAGAAGGGGCCTTACCTGATTGATGATCCAGTCCTCAGTAGCAGCATCATACGGTGTCCAGTCGCAGTGAAGACAGGTAGAATCGTTCAGAGCACGGAAGTTACCTGAGAAGTATGTCTTGCCCGGCCCTTCTGAAGCACGAACAATCTCATAGTCGGGTAGCAATGCCCGGAGAGTTCCAATGACCTTCTCCCAAGCATTGACTCCTGTCTGATCCGCAACTTCTTGGTGAAGCCCACTCAGAGACTGTGCGACCTTGAAGTATTCCTCCTTTTCTATCGACGAATACCATTAGATCACCTCATATACTAAAGGAACTGGATCACACATACCATTCTTACGGTTCTCAAAGTCAGCGGCAGCTTGCGCCTGATACTCGAACTGCGCACACCCAACCCTCTGCAAAAGAGGTCCAGTATAATACCTATACGGCGCAATCCTATGACTCAACGCCTTCTCATGAGCAAAGCACTCCTCACGGCCAAGGAAGCCAGGCTGCTTGATGACAGGCGTCCGGTTAAACAGAACATCAAGGAAATTTTCTCCCGAAAGCGGCACAGATGCTGTTCGCTTCCACTTGGATTGGTATGGGGGTGCTGCCCTACCCAGAGTCGGGAGGGCGGGGGAGATGGCC